>WUQG02429377.1:0-14470 GCA_011317285.2 Androctonus mauritanicus | reverse complement strand
CTCGAAGAAACTTTTCAGGAGATACCAGACCGGGATACGATCCCGGGTCCTCCTGCGTGGCACGCCGATAGCGTTACCACTTGGCCATCAGGCAGCTGATATACAGGTATCAATATATAACGGGTCAGAATATATTTAAGATATTTTTTGTTCTAGGATTCCTGACCTCTGTTTTAAAACACATTACTGCTACTAAACTAGGAATCGGAATGTGTAGTATATAGATGGTGAGCTTTTAAATTTTTTATACTAACCGGGCTCTCTGGAAGTAACTGAAAATGGAATTTATAAAAATCATTTATGAGTATTTTGCTATAGTTAAGCCGCCGAATCTCACATGAGATATTTTTGGCAGCGAACACTTCATAGCTTATAACAGAGTGGTCCTCATTTATGATGGGTCTACAGGAAGATTGAAGGATGTGGTTTAACGGAACGAGACCGAATTCCAACTGAAAATTTAGAGATATGGGATTTGGAATCCAGAAGTTAAGAAACAAATATAAATAACTTTATAAAATTTCAGAATTGAAATAAATAATTTATGAAATTAAATGTTCTCTATACTAAGAATAATTATTTATGTATATAATTTCTGCAAACTAATAAAAGTAACAAGTAAAATAAAAAAAAGAGATTTTGATTAGTAATTAAATTTATTGGAAATCGATAAGAAATCATTATTAACCTATTAGAAATATAAATTTTATAAGAAATGAAAGTTCTTTCTTGATTAACTTAACAAAATTTGTTAAGTTAATCAAGAAAGAACTTTCATTTCTTAAAATTTAGAAATCATGATTAAGAAATAAGATTATAAATTAAAAATTTCAGGAAAAATTTTTTCAAAATAACTTGAACAATTATTTTAAATTTATAATTTTTAAGATAACGTATGAGATTGTATTTATTTGTTTAATTATTATTGGCTCCAAAAAACATGAATACTTTTATGACTGTCGAAAATTAAATATTTAAGTTAATTTCAAGAAAAAGGTTGAAATCAAATCAGGGCTTATTGAAGAGAATTCAAGATGACAGATAAGTGCAAACGTTTTTATGATGATCGAATATCAAACAAATCGTTAATAAAAAGAATAAATATTTAGAGATCACGAATCATCTCGAGAAAGTTCTTAAAGAATCACTGAAGTTAAACTTTATAAGTAAACAAGTCCGAAGTGTCGAAAAAGAGGATTTATAACATTTTTATTTATGCATCATAAATTAATATGAAAAATACGTGAATTTTGTTTAGATGGAGCTAGACTGGAAATCAAAAAATTTGAGTAAAACTTTTATCGAAAGAAATTAACATTTCACAAAAAACTTTCAAATGAGTATTTCATGTTCGACATATAATTTTGAATATATAAAATATTGACATTGTCATCGTATAACAACAAATGCTGAGAGTTCAGAATTAGTACACGTTAATTAAAAAAAAGTGGTCATCTAAAAGTTGAATGGTTTGCAATGTTTCATTTTTGAGATATTTTTTGTTATTTCTGATAGGAAATTAAATAAAATCCATTATTGTGAAATGTATACTATATAAAATTCTCTCAAATGACTATAATGTCATTTAATTGTGATAAATAATTTCAGAGATATCAGTGTTTTAAGTCCGCTATTTGTAATGATCCTCTTTGCATCACAAAATTAATAGAGTTGTATCTTGCATAATAAAGAATGATCTAAATTTTGAATAATTTGAAAAGTTTGGTTCTTGAGAAATCTTGTAGAACCAAAGGCAGAAAAGTGAATACATATAAAAAAATAACAATTAAAATATATAATATCTACAATAGAATGTTTAGCTATATTTTATGATAAATGAATGGCCTAAATTAGCTTAGAATCGTATTCAGAATTAAATTTCATTCTTTCCTGAATGCTTACTAATATCCTACATATATTTTATTTGCGAAAATGTATAATAATCTCTTCAAATAGCTTAAAATATGAATAAATGTTTGGATTCCTAAAAGAAAGAACATTAAAATTTATTTTCATTTAAATATAAAGTATTATTAATTTTAAATTTATTCATTTACCATCACGTAAAGTAAATTGATAATTGAGTGGGGAATAAATCCATAATTCAATTCCACAAGAGAGATGATTAATGAATAATATTTAGACAGAAAACAGCATTGCAATAAATTACTAACTAGTCTATAGATTTTATAAATATAATGGCCAGTATATAAAGATATGAAAATGTTTTTTTGTTATTTAACTCTTCTTCTTTCCTCACTCTGGTTAATTTCCATCAACTTTGACTTATCGCCTCTTACGATTCTCAAAAGTAACATTAAGCAATCGAAATTCTCATCGAGATAACCGATAAGAATTTTGTTTCCTCCATATATTCTGGCATGAAACATCACTACGCATTTGTATTAACACATTCAACTATTCCTATAACTCACATAAACTAATATACTTCATTATAATTTTTACTAAAATGAGTAAAGTAGATAGTTGATCGCATTATTTTATAATTTACATTTCAAAATGTCAAATATATTTTAATATTATTACAGTATCTTCTAAGCAATAGTGAAATCGGTTTTCTGGCTACACATTACAGAGTAGATCGATTTATTTCATTAAATATCTTAAAAATTTTTAAACAATATAATTAATTTGATAAAAATCTCTCTTTTTTTCATAAGTTATATAAAATTAAATAGAAAATTTTTATGTTTAATATCTTTCTCGTTTATGAAAAAAATTAAGTGATTAAAGTAGATTAAATATATGATATATACAAATGAAATTTATTTTATTTAATATTTCTTATTAAAAATTGATTAATTTTAATTTTTTTCTTGGAACAATAATTTAAATTAATAAAATAGTAAATTCATGTTTTTATCATCATGCTAATAACTAAGGAAAATCTTTTATTGTTTCTTGCATTTACTGTTTAAATTATGATGATGTTATGCATAGTTTGGATTAAAAAACTATTATGTTATGATTAGGAACCACTAAAACATTCCAAAATTTATTTACTTTCCAGTCTTAATATATAATCTTGAATTATTATTTTAAAAAATTAAGTTTTAAAATAATAAAACGTAAAATTTTCCTGGATGAATTGAACGAAAATATTATAAAATTTAGCAACAATACTAAAGAATTTTCATATTTTCATACGTGATATAATTAGATCGAATTTAAACTCGATATTAAACTTATTTTTAGATCTCAAGATTAGTAACCAAACTTAAGAATATGTATTGTAATTGGAAACCGCCATAGAAATCTCAGAGGAGTCCTTGGAGTTTATTACATTGACTTACAAAATTAAAGCGAGAGTCGTAAAACTTAGATATCGGAAAATTCCTAAAAAAAAAATATTATAAAGTGGTTTTATGAGAACTTTCCACTTTTAAGTGCGGTGGTATTATAAAACACAAGAAGTAAATAAGTGATAAGATGAAAATACAGGTATTTTTTTTAATTCTCTGAGGAATATATAATTATTTATAGGAAAGAATTTAAGTTATCACTGTAAGAATATTATAAAAAAACTTGATCGTTACGTAGCTGAGCAAACCTCTAAACGTTACTTCATTATTCTTACAACTAAATTCATGAAACCGTCGTTATCAAAATCACTGCTGTTAAAGGACAGTTTTATGTTCTGAATTCCCTAGAAAATAAAACTGTTTTTCTTTTTATTATACCTTCCAAAATAATAATTATAATTAGGCTTGAATGATTTTGCCATCCAAGAGAATAATGATCTCATTATATTGAATAATTTTTATATCATATTCTAGAAAATATAGAGTTCTTAAATTTTCATATTTTCTCATAAATTTATAAACCTCTTATAAATTTAATCACCGAAAATATTATTAAACGAAATAAATTCGAAATTTATATGCATTGTTATTAAAATTGATAATTTTAAAATTTGTATATACAATATTTTAAATGATTCATCAAAAAATAGATGATTTATAACATGGAAATGAATTTATAAAAAATTGCTTCACTGATAAAAATTTACAATAATAATTAAACTCGTTACAATAACAATAAAAACTTTTAGAAAGAAGGAAAATTAAATTTACTTTCTCGTTAATAAAGGAAAGTCATTAATTCTCTCTTAAAAGTTCAATAGTTTGATTATAATATTTGTTGCCAATGATGATAAAATTTTATATTTCGTTTAAAACGCTTTCAAAGTTGTTAAAATGAAAAATAATATAATATTAATAAAATTCTCTGGTTTATTTCATCTCTATATAACTTTCTTCTTTCCAGTTCATTTTAAAAATGTTTTTCGAAACTCTTCTCATATCCATCTCAAGATGGATATGATACAGAAAGCTATGACAGGTTAGGTTGACTGTAGGAAAGGAAAACGGAAAAATTCCGGTTCGTTCTCAAGAAAACCTATGAATAAAACTGTAGACATCAAATATAAGATATAATCTACAATATTCATATATAAAATATCTTTATAAGAGATATTTTATATAGATATCATAATAGTGATAGAACGATATAATTTTAGCAATGATAAAATCTATTTTCGTCTGTTATAGTTTATTTTTTATTATCGAAAACGTAATTATTTCCACTGATTTTAAATGAATGAAAAGACATTGAAGCGAAATGCATAAAACTAATATTTATATATTTAAAATGTTCATGATTAATTACAAGTCAGAGAGATATCAAAAATGATTTTTCAGTCTTATATATAGTATACTGAAAAAGTACTGCATTCGTTTAGTTGTCTATGTTGAAGTGTATCTTTAAAAGTGTTATTCTTTCTTGTCCATTACATCGATTTTTACGGCAGAAAAGAAAGAAAAAAATAAATATTTTCTTCAACCTTTCACAGATTTTAGAAATGGCGTCAAAAAATATACTCAAACTTTATGGAAATGATTTAAAGATTAAACAATTAAAAATATATATATTTAAAATTCTGAATGCTTTGAAATTCTGTTGAGTTTCAAAGATTTATGCAAAATTATAAAGTAAATAAATTATAATAATTTATTTGCCTTTATATGGAGTCCAGTGATTTATTCATTAATTTCTGTTAAAATATTCTCTTTATAATTTCTCAAAAATTCAAATAATTGATTAGTACTGATGGTTGATGAAAATATCATGGATTTACTATATTTACTTCAGATATACTGAATTTACTTACCATATTTACTTCAGATATACTGTCGAAACTTGCAATGACCAAATCCATCCCGATGTATAAAGGAAGCCCTAAATAATTAAAAATTAGATTTATTATTCATGTTTAGCTAATTTTATATTATAGTTTTTAAATTTTAGGTAAAATGTTATTGCTAATAAAACTAATTTTTAATGAGTGGGATTTTTAACAAATTTATTAGGTTCTATATATTTTTAATTTTATATTATGCATTTGTGTATTTTTTTTATTCATCAATTTTATTGTAATTTATAAAGAAAAAATTAAATTACGTACTAATTTGATCGTTTAATTTATCTTTTTTGTCTTGTTTCCGAAACGTAAGTATAAATGTTTAATTTTCAAAACTACAACATAAAATGATTTACTCTGTTAATTTTATCTTAATTTTAATTAGTTTAAATATACATTAAGCCATATTGACTGTCAATAAAAATTTGTACAATAATTTATATTTCTATAATTTAATAAATATTTTAATTCGATCATTTTTTAAACAATATATTGTTTATTTGTTAGAAGTTTCTCAGATTTATAATCTAAAAAAATTTTCAATTTTATTTATTTATATCATAACGATTTTGAATTCGCAAATAAAACAAATAAATTTAAGTTTCGTTTTTCTACAAAATTTAATCTAAATTTATATAGATTTTCTACTTATTAATTTACACAAGTCGAAGAGAGACCAAATTCATGTATGGTAAATCTCACAATATACATACGTGATCCATAATAAGGATTTCATCATTACTTTATATTTAACTTACTTATAATATGGGTTCAACTTGTTTGGTACTAGGCACAAGGGGATTGAAGGAAATGAGGTTGAGATGAGTTAGCTAAGAAAAGAGCTTCTCGTCTCTTTATTGGATCTGAGCCTTCCCTGAACATCAGATCTGATACATTTGGGCAAGTTGTGAGGGACAGGTTGGTAGTTCACCCATTTGAGGTCTATTTTTGGACTAAGGCAAGAAAAGTTCTTATTTTAGGTTCTCCTTTTCAGAGAACTAAAGAGTTGTTTGTATTGCATAAAATTCAAGCTAGGATTGTTACAAGGACTCCTTACAAGACACTACCATTTAAGAAAGCATATTCACTTAATTGAGATTGCTGATAGTTCTAATTAAAGAAAATGTCATTGAGGAGATTTAAACTCCTCTTCACATTTTGTGTGAATGTGTGATTCTTTCAACACTAAATATGATCTAGAATTGCATTTTCCTGCACCGAAAGATCTCTTTTTTACAATCCCATTGAAAAAGATACTGTCTTTCTTGATTAATTAGGGACTTATTATGGGATGATCCTGTTAGGGGTGTACAAATAAATCAATGGTTGGTTGCGTGCTAGGGCTGTTTAAAATCTCCTTTTCCTACAGTCAATATAATCATTATTATTATAATATGACTTTATGCAAATATCCATTTTAAAATATATAATGAAAATACTTCATTTTCTTTCATGGACATTTAAAATTCGTTCCGATTTTGATACGTTTTAATATTGTTGAAAAAGTAAATTTATATTTTGGTAGCAGTTGCAAGAGCTTCTCTGCGTGATAGCAAAATCAGAAAAATATCGAGAATTTCTCTAATAATTTCTTCTCAGCAGCCAAGTGAGTGAATAGATAAGACAGAAGCAAGTTTTATATTTATTTATAGATAGCTTATAACATGACTGAATGACGCATTAATGCTTCTATAAATGATTCATAAATTTATTTTTTATGTAAACAATATATATTAGCTTACATACTGTATGCAGATATATTACTTGTGTGTCGTCTCTACTCTGATAATATTTAGATAATTTTAAATTAAGCTCATTTCCATAATTTAATTGCGTATTTACATCACTCAGCAATTTACATGACGCATTTACTTAATTGATATTTAATCTGTATATGAAAGGTATTTTAAAGCAGCAAATATTTGAAAATAAAATAATAATTAACAATGGAAATCGTTTGCAATTATCTTCCACATACATTTCTCTACTTATAAATGATTAAACAATTACCAATTTTGAATTTTAATCTCGAAACTTTGAGTACTATTTACAAAATGCTGCATCGACAATTTTGAATTAATCATTCACATATATATATATATATATAATTAATTTATATAAATGAAGTTTAAATTTTAATTGTGTTAAAGGAAATCTGGGCATTCTGTGCTATTTAATTCCCTCTTCTATTTTATAAAGCATAGAAGGAAACATTAAAGATAATTATAATATATTCGATGATACCGTGAATTGAAATTTATAGGATAATTAAGAAATTTAAATTTAAGTGGTAACATCATCTGAAAATTAAAATTAATTATAAATAAACCTTTGTTTTAAGTCGATCTTAAAATTAGATAAGTAGTTCAATTTATATTCATAATAAGCATTAAATAATCGATTTAAGCATAAACATACTTTATTACTGTATTTAAATTAACACAGATTATCTATTCACAGAATTCTGAGAATCTTATAAATAAGTGTTTATGAAAAATATTTTAAATAAATCATTTTTCGCCAATCCATTTTAATTCAAATTTAATAAATATAAATTACTTAAATTTTTTTTTATTTATATAATAGTTAATCGTATCATGAACTATGAAAAATTTTAAATAAAAATTGTTCACGTTATTTTTCAGAGGAAAAAAAATATTGATGATGTTTCCTATAAAACTGATTTAAAAAATATGATTAAATAAAATGTATTATTGCAATGAAATTTTGATTATGTTAGAAAAATATTTAAAAATTATTAATACAAAAATTCTATTTATAATTATTGAGAAAAACTCACATTTTTATTAATTTTATGAGATATATTCTCTCATCAACAATTTAAAAATAAATTAGAAAATCTTATTGATAGGTAAATATATTATACTGAACCGAAAATATTTTTAGATTTCTATTAATTTCTAAAAATATTTCTCTCGACTAGATACTTTATAACGTGTAATCTAATTAATTAATAAATAAATAGATGTTATTGAGTTTACGAAAAATGAAAAACCTACATTTGAATCTTAAGAATAATCACGCCAGTTAAAATGAAAACAAAGGATTTATTGGCTTAACTATTATTTTTTCAAGATAAAATATATTTCAGAGATATTTTATAGATTTAATCAAGATAAAATAGATTTTTATCTTGAAAAAATTAATGTATTTATGACGATAGTATTGACATTCTTTTTATTCCTTGTTCTTAATGAACAAGGAATAAAAGAATGCTTATGATACCAGCAAATAATACTGATATATTTTTAAAGAATATGAGATATCTTACAGAAAAAATTAAGTATTATTTTTTCAAATTCATTTGTAATTACTGCATATAATTTTAATATAAAATTTTGAAATTTATTTATTTTATCTTTAGTGGCATCTTATTTTAGACGTAAAATATAGATTTTTTTTTATATGTTATTTATTTAAGCCTCAAGCTCCATTTTAAACATAATTTTATATTACTTTTTACCATGAGAATAACAGATAATTAAAATCGTCAAAATTATGTAAATTTAACGATTTTTCGTGAGAGAAAGTTAACTTTGCTTAAAGGCAAAAATCTATTATGCTAACTTGCCTAACTCAAATACAATTTAGCAATGTGTAGCTCAATATCTGGTTGACTTGCTTGGAGAATATTCTCAGTTGAACAACTTTACATGAAATTCATTCTGCAAAATATTTTAAAATGTTTTTGCAAAGAATACTGCAAATAATCTATATATAAAAAAAATCTAGAACTCTAACTATATTATAAAGTTGTGGAACTGTATCCGAATCTTATTTTTCTTCCATCACTTATCATGAAAATAGATTTTTCTTACTACACGCATCGTTATCATATGAAATATAAATAAATACGACCCCAATGAGAGTATATTATTTTTCGAATTATTTAATAATTGTTCAAATTTGATCCCTATAGAATTAGACTTTTAAAATAGAGTCAAAATTATCATGAAAAAATTTTTAATTAATTTTGTATTAAAAGCTATATTAAATTTCAATCTTTTCATGATATTAATAATACTTATATATATGCTCAAAATGCAGGATGTTTGTTTTTATAATATTAAATCTTTCATCAAACATAACATGAAGATTTTTATTATATTTTTATAGTATTAATTATGTTATTACTGAAGTTCCCATGGTACAGAACATTCTTTTTAATAATTTATCCATTTGTTAATTTGATAAATTTTATTTCCTGCTTTATATTTCCATTCTTTATTTTCCAAAATGTTATTTAATAGTGTAAACGTAACAAGGATTGAATAAAAAGAGACAAGTGTATCAGAAGAAAACTAAAAAAATCGATAATTCGGTTCTATACCGATTGCTAAACAGGTTGCATTTTCATTTCTAAGTTTTTAGAGAATCAATGCAATTTATAAAAATTTCGCTTCCTTTAAAATTCAATTACGTGAATTCAATTTTTTCCTCTGATGTCTTCTAAAGTTATGCACCGTAGACTAAAATAATATCTCCAGATGTAGCTTATAATATGTTGCAATGCTGTTTATTAAATATTCTTTATCCTGTTTTTTCATCTATAATTTTCTTATCCATGCAAAGTTTATTAATACAGCGAGATAAATAAATTATTCATTTAAACTAAATTCAAAAAAATAAATACTGCATAAAATTAGATAATTTTTTTCATTATACCTCCAAAATTTGGACGCAGTCTAACGTCATATCCGTTGAGAAGCTTCCGTAATGTATCAGTCAGATTATAAAGTTGTTCTCCATTATTTATTTGGCAAAAACTGTAATATATATTTAAAAAAAAATTATAATTTATGTTAAAAATTAATGCTTCAAAGTAATTAGTCAGTTTTAACTGTAAAAATATAAAATATCAACATTAAATTTAATTAGAAACTTAAACTCTTATGTATTTTTATTTATATAATTTATAACATAATTTAATTAATATTAATTTGAAAATTAAGTAGTATAATGAAAGATTAGAATATTTTGAATAAAAAAAAATATACTGTATGTTTATATTTTAAAATTTTAAATTTTTTATATACGAATTTTTAAATTTTATAAAATAATTTAAAAATCGACATAAAAAACTTATCGGCTAGATAATTATATTAATATAGATTTATAATACTTAAAAAATGTTGATATGTTTATTTTCGTTTAAATAAGTGCGTTAAATTTGCATTTTTATAAATTATTAAGGATCAAAATTAATTTTTTTTGCCATAAAATCAGACATCAGATAAATCTTCGGATGTAGCTTTAATAATCTTGTCAACAACATTAAACACTTTAAATACCGGGAGGTTAATTATTATAACCTCTTTTATATGTAATTTAATAACAAAATAGCCATTCTCTTCAAAATTATTGCCAGGAAAACACCGAACATGAGAGCGCGACGGAAGTAGAAGCGCAATCATTATTAAAAGAAAATGCGTCCGAGTAAAACGTTGTATTAAAGATAGAATTATTACACTCACCTAGAGTTTACAATTAAGATTAATAAAGGTAACAAGATGAAGATTAGACGGGTAGGACAGACCATGCCCGTTCTTAAAGTATGGCATCTCGAACCAATAGCAAGATTTTTCGTCATGCTTCCCACAGGCTACACACTATGCTATATGCGGCTGCGTGGTCTACATCCAAACAACCACTTCCGGTATTGTACATCATAGAAATCAAGGGAGGTCTGCATCAGTCCGTAAAGCCTAACAGTATATAACTAAAGGCAGCTTAGTTTTGTATTCCTTTAATATCGATTGGATTCTGTTGACGCAGTCTGTGTAACTCTCTCCATTCAATGTGTTCAGCGTTTTCCATTCTTGCTTTTCAATCTATTATTACACACTAATATCACCGTATAACTTTAATCCTTACAGTTATTGAATCAATCTTTCTATAGCGTATTAAAATATTACCGTTTGCGATGTTTTTTAATCGTAATAAAGTTTTATCATCATTATCTTAAGAATGAATTAAGTAAGGATCTGCTTTCAGTTAAGCCCGTTTAAAAGCCGAATTACCATAATTAATAATAATAATAATAATTACATAAATGGAAATAAGTATAAAATAAACAATTTTTCAAGCACAAAAATACTACAAAAAATTAATTAATGATAAAAAAAAATTAAATAAAAAAAATTAAGCGAGAATATTTTATTTAAAAATCTATTTATTCACGCATTTGTCAGTTTTATAAATTTTTTGCAAGATATAACAGTGAATTATTAAAAGTAAATCATTTGTCATGTGAAGAAATATTGCTAATATTTAATTATAATAATTTATTTTTTTGTCGCGAGATGGCGACACATTAAATTATTTCAAAAAGCATGTATATCTAATACTAGTTAATATCTTATACAACGAAAACTTTTGCCGTTTTAAATCGAAGCATTAAAATGTTAAATTATTTGTAATTCTACTTTAAAGTCACTTATAAACTTTAACATACTTTCAAATCATCAAATACTTAGTAGTATTGTATTTATCTTAATGTTTAACGCTTAAAACGGACGCAGAAACCACGAATAAAATTCGCTTTTCCACTTTATTGCTGTATCTCCATCGACAAATAATTAAAAAACGATACATTTGTTCGGAAAACAGTGCTGCTTGTTTAAAAATTTATTAATCAATAAACAATAAAATGTTTTATCTTAAAAAAAAATTGCTTAAATTATTAACAGACCTACTTTCTTTTCTACTAATATTTTATTACTTCTAAATATAAAATTGAGTTAAAATGCAAATTTCGATGAAAAACATTCATACGAGAGAAAAAACTTCGCATAATAAAGTGGTAGTTTCATTAAACGACAGTATAAAATTATATTGTTGTAACAAAACTAGTTTTTAAAAAGCGAGTTAAGCAGTAAAGAAGAAAATCTTAATTTTTTTTTTTTTTTAATTTCTATTGCGTGTTTTTTTTAAATGAGTAATTTTATTTATTGAATTACAATATTTAAAAATTTTATAACATTTATAAATTTCTTTTTTATATTGATTTTGTATATTAAATCAAAAGAATAGTCTATACGTTCAATTTTATAGAGTTATCAAAAAAGAACTTTTTTTTTGTTGTTTCTATTTTTTGAAATATTTATTTATTTCTATAAATATACTCCAAATTTATATTTTGATTTATATATATATATATATATAGAAATTTAAAAATAATATGAAAATTTACTATAAAAAATAATAATAGTAAAAGCAAGAAAGATTGAAAGCAATAGTTTGTTCAAAAGACAATGACATTCATAACTGCAGCAATTTGTTTGATCTGATGATTATGTAAGGAATTTCTAATAATGTTATGGAATGTGCATTTTCAAATAATAAATTTATATTTTATATTAAATTTATAAACTACACCTATCAGAATTTGCTTATGAAAGATATATTATAAGCCTTTGTTATCGATATTTTTCTCCATCAAAAAATAAATTCCTGTATCTTTATCGGAGTAACATTATATTTATTCAATGAAAAAAATTAATAGATTTCTGGATTAAATATTTTGTTTTATTTAAAAAATTACTGTATACAATATAATATTTTAGAGAGAAAAATTTATTGTATTTCTCTGTTTTCATTATTCATTATAATAATATGCAACTGGTTGTATAAAAATAATAGAAATTTAAATAAATAATCTTAATAACGAATTAAAATACTGTAGTATTTATTATTGATATCGAAATATTCACCAAGCAAATATTAAATTTCTTTTATTTATTCATGAAAATTTCATTCGAAATTTTTTTAGCATTCATGAACATTTTTATTTGCCATGTGAGATTTTTTTAATTGAGAATTTGTTAAAATTTTGATATTATAGCGAATTCATATCCGATTAATTTTAATTGATAATATTTATTTATTTTTGATGTATTAGATTTATATATATATATAGGCCTATATTATATATTTCAACACTCAAGATTCAATTCAATTCTGTTCTTGTAAGACAAAAACACAAATAATGCAAATATTTGTGTGTCTTACAAGTTCTCTAGTGTAGAATTATAAATTCTTTATATCATCAATTATTAAATTATGTACGTGACAATAAAAAGTATTCATTATTTTATCAACTTTAAAAATATCTATGTTAAAATTTATTTTCGAATATGTTAACTATTCATAATGTTAATACAGCAGATAATCTGCATAACATTTTTGTTTAAAATCATTATAGAGCCCTATATACTAAAATTTGCATACTTGTTGATAGTTATTTTCTTTTAATCAATAAAATAACTACACAATAATCATAAAAAATTTTTTTGTTAATATGGTTACTGAAGCATCAACACGATGTGCCAATAGCAATATTTATAACATCAGATCATCCCAAATATCGTTTCTTAGCATTAAGTTTTGAAAGGATATAAAAATATAAATCACTTGTTAAAATTTAATTAGGTATATATTCTTCATTTGAATCAATAACACTTTTTCAGTTTTGTAAAAACTTCATTCATGTTTAGACAAGCTGAGACACGTTTGAACAAGTACAGTATAAAAAACGACATTACCTTTGGGATGACCTGATATTTCTAGAAAACATAAAATTCTCTAATTAAAATATCGAATATTTATTCATCTTAATAATGGTTTTATATAATAAAATATAAAAAAATTATTAAGATTTTTAACAAATAAAGTTGTAATCTTAAATTTTAATGTAAATAAATCATTTTTATTTTCTATTAATTATGCTGTGAACTTAATTACAATAAATTTTGTTTGGATTGAAATTTAAATAAAAGAATTATATATATTATCTTATAATTTGACTTATGTTATGTTTTTAACAAAAAATTCTCGTTTATTTAAGATAGAATATGATTCTGACATATTATCAATAACTATAATTAGTTTGCATGTTAAAAACGATTAAAAAAAAAAAACATAGAATAGCTAAAACATTAATCTACCGGGTAGCCATAAAATAATGTGAGGTATTCAGAGTTCTCTAGTGCGTCATGTATTGGACGAAACATAACAAAATTCGGTAGACATACAAAGTGGAACATGCGGTTTCGATTTCGTAATTTAGTATCAAAAGTCGCCAACAGGGGGATTGTGGCACTGCAGAAGTATAGAATATGTAATCGCCAAATGAGTCAGCACAAATCAAGTTTTTGAACAATACATGCCATCATTTATTGTTAATTACACATGAGGTTCAATATGAGCACCATTCAGATGTTCCAAGAA
>WUQG02429366.1:0-14471 GCA_011317285.2 Androctonus mauritanicus | reverse complement strand
AGGCGTTATCAGACCCGGGACGCGAACCCGGGTTCTCCTGCGTGGCACGCCGACAGCGTTACCACTCGGCCATCCGGTCGCTAAACTAGTTACAGATATTATGACTGGTAGTTAATAAATGTTGTTATCTTGCTAAAAGGTTTAGTGATTGCCTTTATACTGATAAATATGCTCATAGCGAGAAAAGTCATTTTTAAATAGTAGAAGATATCAATAAAAGAGTTAAATAATGCGAGTTCGAAATTTTCTTTTAATGGCAGAATATCGTTACCGAATTTCAGGAAAATACACTAAGCGATTCAAAAGTTATTAAAATCAATATACAAAACATTGATTTTATAAATCTTTCTAGGATAAAATATGGCTAAAAGTATGTTGGAGAAAAAATGAAATTTCTAATTAAAATTAATGATTTTTGTTTTAAATTGTAAAAGCATAGAAAACATTACAAAAATTTGTCCAATAATCTTTATTTACTGATATACGATAATGATTGTTTACCTTTTCATAAATACAAGATAAATGCATTGAAGTTATTTAGAAAGAACAAATAAAGTAATGCTAATTCAAACGACTGAAATTGCATCATCTTTCATTAATTTAATTTGATTATCACTTTTTACTCGAAGTAACAAAAAATTGGAAGATTACAACACAGAGACATGATTCAGCCGAAGCACCAATAATCATAATAGTGATGTAATAATATTCTCATCAGGATTGGCACATTTCCGGATTTGAACCGGATATACTAGGTTTTGAAAGTTTATGTCCGGGTTCCAAGTTTGGAAATTATTTCTCCGGCTTTGTGAAATGTAAAACAATTTACGTAATTTAAATAATAATAATAATAATAATGAATTTAGATAATTCTTTGAATGAATGACTTTGGGGAAAAACTTGAAAAGGATAAAATTGGGATAAATAGCATTCCGAACAAGCTTACAATACTCGTAAGCGTACAGTATTTGTCAGTTAATTCTAAGCGATTTATTTTGTACAATAGGAAGAAGGACAAACACAAAAATATTTGGGCATTTGTTAAGGATTGTGAAGATGGAATTCAGAATATTGAAACTCATCTTTGGCTGTATATATTTTGTATACATTATTTTATGAATATCTCGAATCATTGTTTTATAGCTAGAAAATGAATCAATTATGAGTTCTGATTTACATAAAATAACGTGTTCTCTAAAAAATAAACAGGAAAATAGATCAATTTTTCAGTAATAAAGTAAATGAAAGTTTAAACATCTTAAGTGCTTATAAAGAAAACATTATTACTGAACATCTCAAGTTTATAGTAAAGCTATTAATTATTTGAAAAGATGATGTAATCTCGAAAACTCTTTCAATATATTCTCAATTATTAAGAAAAGAAAAATTTCAAGTACCGAGACTTTTGGAGGACAAAAATATTAACTTGCACTTAATTTAGACAAAATTTTATGAAGAATGCTAGCTTAAAAAAGTTTATTCTGGAATAAAATAATTTAGCTTATCAATTGATAAAATATGAGTGAAAATATTTTCTATTGAAAATATATTTATCAACTGCTAAAGCTTGTAGCAAAACTTTTGTAAGTTAACAGCTTACAAAGACTTTTCCGATAATAGGTAATGATATGATGATCGTAACAGTATGCGTGTAGAACTGATAAAAGCGAAATTATATACTAAACTGAACTTTGATGTGATCTGCTAAGAATTTTATAAATTTACTAAAAACAAAAAAAGAAACTTGTTAGAAATGCAAATATATTATTATTATTTTTTGCATATTTTACACAGCTTTCCAATCAGAGAGATTACTAAGAGGCAGGGCAGGGCCAGTTCCAATCACTGTCTGCACCCACACCAGTGGAGGGAGGCCGGATGGTGAAGGACGGGGATCGCCGGGCCGGGCCCAGCACCTCGAAAAAACTTTTCAGGAGTTACCAGACCCGGGACGCGAACCCGGGTCCTCCTGCGTGGCACCGGCCATCCGGCCGCCAATCATATGTTGATAGAAGTATCAAGTCAGTTACTGTAGTTATCCGTTGTGAGCCGGCCTTAGGGTGGGCGAGCTAGGTGGTCAACCAAGGCCGCTGCTTAGTTTGGGGCCGTCACATAAAACTATTCACTTCTGTAAAGATCCATAACCGAAAACTATCACAAGATTTAATTCATTAGTATTGCAAGTAATTATTTTAGCGGTATACGTTTTTATAACGTATTAAATGCATGTAGACAACTGTAATAATAAAGTTATCTGAATAAGTGTCAGGTATACAATATACAGCATAACATCTTTGGAATGTTGGAAAACTGTTTGAAATATATCTAAAACTGAGGACTTTCCATGGCTTTTTTGTTATATAACATTATTATTTCTTATCCAGCTTACATATTTTTACATTGTTGTTTCAAAAGCAACTTATATTAAGAATTTAAGGCTAGCTTTGCATATAAATTATGTATTGTACAGTATGTATACAGTATTGTTAGACTGCCAACAGAAAATATCGGATTCATCCAGGATGAATCAAAATCTATCTTTTTCTTTCATTATAGTGCTTTCAATAGAAAGTTTGAAGAAGATAACCATTGTTCATTATGTTATTAACCGTGTAATATTTCAGATAACACAGTGAAAGTTGAAATTCTAATTTTACCATTCTCATTTTTTTAAAATACAGGATTTTTTATGACTCATAGTATATATTTCACTTTTCCAATTATACATCTATCTAATTCATGGTGTTCATTCCTTATTTGAACTAAAAGATATAAACTGTTATTAAATATAAACGGTAGTCAGCCACACAATTGCATGCCATCAACTTTAGTTTTCATTCTATTTTTAGGAGGATAACTAAAGCTGATCAGAAATCGATTATGTATTTCTATATAGTCAATTTTTGTATCTCATTCCATAGAATTATTTTCCATCTTTCCTATCTCTTGATCGACCTATTACGGATGTAACTAGCTCATAAATGATATTGATTCGGTCCGCTATTTATTTTTTGTAAAATGGTATACAATGACAAGTAAAAAATAAAAAAAGAGTATCAGAATATCAAAACAATAATTAATCAAATTAATACATTTTTTTTAAAACATATAATTCATTTATAATGATATTCTTAATTTGAATATTAAAAACACTATCGTCGTTGTCTTTATTATTCAAATTCGACTAAAATAGCTTGTCTCCAACTGTTTTACATTGGAATTACAGTTCAGTGGTTTCTTATTATTGAAGGAAAATGTAGCGTGTGGTTTATTCTTTTTATTTTTTTCCTATTATTCATGATTTCCCACAGAATTCACACAATTCCGAAGACCGAACATCACGCAAATTCATTCACTTTATCTCAATAAATTATGCCAATAATTGAAGATAAAAACGTTTATGAGAGAATTTTTTCTATCGTAATTTCATATACCGTAGGCTCTCGATTATCCAGAATGAATGGGAAATCCCGGTTAAACCATTATATATACAAAATTGAAAGAGTAGGTACAGTATTTTAAGAAGTTAGTACTTGCTTAATTCATTACTGCTTGAAATAAGACCGTAAACTCGTCTGCTTCATCTTTTCAATAACTTTCGCCGAATGGTCCTGCGTCGATTTCTCAGGATTAATTTTTTCGCGCAATTACTGCCTTCTCGGTGTTCTAAGTAATCAAGAAGAGCTTCGACATGTTCTTCGCGCGCGCTTTCTGTTGCTACAAGTGTTGCCAGACAGAGATGAAAACAGTACAATCGATTCACAACAATAACCACAACACGTTTTAAAAAGTTTTAAAATATTATTTAATAACATCTTAAATATCGGCAATGCAACAGAGACATTTCTCAAATCTTAGTCCAGAAATACACTGCAATCACGTCACATGAGCTGGTGCTATCACGTGAACTTACGTCACGGGATTTACTTTCCAAAAAATTACATCTTTGGTCGGACGTGAGTTCAAACATTTCTTTCAGTTTGATAAATTTATTTTAAAATGGAGGATTTTTTTTTAATTTTTTAAGTTTTTGACGAAGGTCTCCCGGATAATCGAGAGTCTAGTGTATTGTAGTGTATCATGCACAGTTAAAATAAAGATTTATTTATAACTTATATACGATATACGAAAAACTTAATTAGTCGATTAAATTTTATAAATGTATTGTAAACGTTTACATATTTATGCTAAATCATTTAATATATGCAAATTAATAATTCTTAACTACTAATAACGTCTAATTCTGTAACTCGGAAATTTAAAAAAAAAAAATAATTATACATTTTGAAATTCAGCAAACAAGTCTGAATGAATTTAAGATTGGCTTTTTATCTCTGAAATTTGTTATTAATTAATTAATTTAATAAAATTACTCAATTAAATTAAATCTAATTCGTCGTTTAATTCAGTTCGGAGAGAACTGAATTAAACGAGAATTACGAGAACTGGAACGAGAACTGTTGACACAATTTACATGAAAATCAAAATTTACATTTCAATTCAATCACAGTAAGTTTAAAAATTTCTTTTTCTTAATTATTTGATTTTCTCCAGCTAATATTTGTATAAGACGATCCCTGATGAATCATTTATGATTATTCAGAGATAGCTTTCATTACTGGCAAAAATATAAATGTCAAGTCCAATAAACAGTATGCTTGTATAGTAAAACTAATAAAATTATCTATATTTATTTAATTACTCCCCATATTAATTAATTTTTCATCTTTAAGATTCCTGCAAAAGAAAAATTTCCATTAATAATAAATGGCAGCTCAAGAAATATTCGCAAACATGATTTTCAGTATTCGTAAAATATTCATGTTTTTATTATTACGACTTGTAGATAAATGCTATCAAAGTTAAGCAAAATTTTATATTCGATCCAAAATATTTAGAGAAAAAAGGATAAAAAAAAAAAAAATGTTACATTATGGATAGAACTCAAAACTAACAAATTGTAAAAACTGTAGGTGGCTTTTAACGAAGGTAAATTTGTCGTTTCTCGTTAGATAAGCCACCAAGACGAAAATTTTTTGTAAAATTCGCTTTTATATAATTTTTCATCAGAAAATATAGCATGCAATTAGAAAACGTCATCTGTAAGCTCACATGACGAAGTTGTAAAAAAAAAAAGTTGGTTGATCTGCAAATCGGAAACGAAAGTAGGCTATGTGGTAAACACGCAACTTACGATGCAAAGAATGTTATAAAAATAGCTTCGAACATAGTTTCTGGTTATCTGTTAAGTTCTATGATTTCTTATTATTATGTCAAATAAAATATTTAGTATATTTGATAAAAGGTTCACTAATCAGTTATTTCATCATTAGACGTTCCGTGCGGTGAAAGACCAGACGAATATAACTAACGATGCAGAAACAATAAAAGTTTTATAGGCTCTCCTATTTTTTTTGAGTTCAAAAAATAGGAGAGCCTATAAAATTTATCTAAAACTATGCCCGATATAAATATCTCTTAAGATTTTTGCTATTTTTACATAAAGCGTGTAAGCCGTAAATATTATAATTTTTCATTAGTCATATGAAAAGTATCATAATGTAATAATCGCTTATTTATACCTAAAATCTGAAATATAGGTTTCAGAAAAGTTAGCAGTTATATGAAAATCATAAAAAAAAAATCAAAGAAAATGTGAAAATATCGTCTCGCTTCTCTATTTCGACTTCTTTATCAAAGATTAATCCAAAATCAATACTTGTAGCCTATATAAATTTGATAAGAGAGTGACTCATTTAAACTAAATAAATAAATAAATAAATTCTCTATATATTAAGTACATACTGTATTTGTTTATTATAGCTGACTCAATATTTTCGGAATTTCTTCAATTTTTACAGTAAAATCGGATGATTTGATTAATTTTTCTTTTGCGAAATTTATATAATTATTAACTATTACTCATAAAATAACAAATATTTGATTTTAATAATTAAAAAAAAAAAAAAAAACGAAATTAACTTAGATTTATTCAAGAAAGTAATTCATTATGCTATAATCATCGATACATTGTAGTGTCACGCAAGAATTATAACTACCAAAAGACGAAAACATCTAGTTATCTTCATTAAATTGTATTAATTGTATTAAAAGCCTTACTTTATTTCTCTAACTTCTTCTTGTAAGGAAAAGGTTAGAAAGAAAACTCTTACTTTCTAACCTTTTCCTTACAACATACAACGTATCAATACTTAAACCGAATCAATTGTTAAATATAATTTACTAATTTATCTCAAAATATCGGATATAAGCATACTCATTCAATCTTGCAGAATGAAGTTACAGTTGCTTACTCGCATGTTTTTATACTAAATGGGAATTACATAAGGAATGCATCCCATTTAAAAAAAATGTATCCTCTAGTTAATGCTACTAATATCTATATAGACGATTTACGAGCATACATTTTAATTACTACCACCAACTAATTCCGAAATTATCAAAGTAACTTAAAAAAAAAAAACTACTTAATTATTCCCTTCACGACTTTGTCAGTAATCTTTAAAATCTGCAATTATTCTAGTTGGTCAGTCGAGTGAAACTAGTGGACAGTCTGATAAGACTAAATGAGTCATACAAAATGCTTACAGAATTGTTTATTTTATAGATTTTACTATTTTTATGTTAATAG
Source organism: Androctonus mauritanicus (assembly GCA_011317285.2). Classification (NCBI taxonomy): domain Eukaryota; kingdom Metazoa; phylum Arthropoda; class Arachnida; order Scorpiones; family Buthidae; genus Androctonus; species Androctonus mauritanicus. Next base: position 7,819 of record WUQG02429366.1, on the reverse strand, counting down.
TCATTAAAATCACTAAATAAGTAAACTTTCAGGTGATAGCTATATAAAAAAAATTATTTTCACATAGACATAATTTTATGTAAATGACAAAGAATATAATTACTCTCAATTGTATATATACCTCTTATTTTATTTCATATCAGTAATATTATAACAAAAATAAGGTAAAGTAACAAGTAATATAAATTAATTTACAGTAAACTATAATTATCCTATATTTAATGCAAAAATATTTTATGAAAGTTTTTTTTACGTTAAACTGTATTGTAACTTAGTTTCTGCGTAAAATATTGGGTGCGTTCGTATAATCGTAGGTAACGACTCTGTGGTATATGTAACGATTCAATTCGTTCAGTTGAGTCGTTACTTACACGATCAGGGCCGTTGCCTACGATTATACGAACGCACTCAAAAGTAAATAGACTTTTTGTTTTTTATGAAATCTATAATTTTTATAGGCTACTCTGTGTTTGTTTATGAAAAAATAATTTTTCTCCATTTTATTCTATTCATATAAATAAGTTTAAATTTTAAAATAATCGGTATAAATTACATAGGCCTGTTCTTACAATTTATGTACAGTATATATTTTAAAGATTTCAGCTGTAAATGCGCGATTAAGGATCACATAAATAGACTAATTATAGAATACAAATTGACCTTTAAAATATCAAATTCTCTAATTTGACCTATTAAAGGTCAATTCGTGTTCTATAATTAGTCTATTTATGTGATCTTTAGATATATATTTGGGTAATAATAGCGAAGATCAGTGCTTTATCTTCACGAGCATCAAAACATTGATAAAATCAGATATTCCACTGAGTAAATTAAGCATTCGTCGTTTTGTAGATTATGCAATCGTTTGAGAAAATTGGCCTTTGTGAGAAAATTTATGATTAATAATCTACGATCCATATTCGTATTATTGTTATGAATGATCATAAACGTTTTTAATTCTTATGGGCCGGTGCCTTGTGGATCCAATGACGAATCCTTTGAATGACCCAATAAATCCGATACAAAAAGATTTTATTGTTAAAATATTTTGAAAAATCAGCTTTCAACTATTTAATATTAAACTCCATTTAATGTGGTCAAGAGATTTAACTTGAAAAATATAATCGTATTGTCAATTCAAGGATTAACTTGTCAATGTCCAAGCATCAGTCAATCGTAATCGGGATCAGTGCCGTAGCATTGATTGAAAGTTTCTGATGCAGAAACAACTTTGTCGCCACATCTTTAATTTTTTTTTAATAAAAAGTTAAAGTTTCAATATATTCTTTTATAGTTCACGCATATTTTTATTCTAAATTAAAAAAAATAAAAAGAAAACCGATTAATATAGAGATGCGTATATTTTAAATCTTCGATTTTTTTTAAATTTATTTTTTGCGAATCAGCGCCCTCTCGAGTTTGACGTTTGATGCGACGGCATTCTTCGCATTATCTTCGATACGGCACTGATCTGGATCGCACAATCTACATCAGGAGTTCTTAACCGGGAGTAATACCCCTTGAGGGTATAAGAATCAAATGCTGGTACTATGGGACAATCTCTGGGTACTGGTATTTATTTTATTTAATGTATTAATTTATACTTAGATGGAACGTGATAGAATCTTCTTAAGGGGTACGGGATCATATTGGACAATCCATTATGGGTATGGAGTCATCAAAAGATTAAGAACCCCTGGTCTAGATTAAGTTAATATTCTTATCGCAAATTAAATCGATTATGCCAATAATCGATAATTTTGCCCATTAATAGTAATTTTTGAATTAATATTTATTGATTAATTATTTTAAGTCTTATTCATATTTGCTGTTTATCATGCAAAGCATTACATTCTGATAAGATATGCGTTCATATTTCCAGTTTCAATTTCGCTTTCGAATTTAAAGATCGAATAAACAGAAACATAATGTTAGTTGCATTACATGGTAGGTAACGATGAGGAAGGCCTATTTTTTTGTTAACAAATGGCGTCACTTCTACTCAGTAAGAGTGCTAAGTGATGGGACGAAACAAGCCCTTCCACAAGCTGCCCACCCTGCGGAAGGGTCAGCAGGATTGTGGAGGACGGAGATCGACGAGCCAGGCCCTTACCTTATGATAAATATATTCAAAAGGTGGGACCTGAGATTCGAACCCGAGTCCTCCAGAGTGGAAAGCTGAAACGTTTCCACGCGGCCGATAAGGAAGGCCTATTATAAATATAAGAGAAATGTTTAAGTCATAAAGAACATATATCGATTATAGTAAGCATTATTGATTATTATGATAATAAGTCTCTACATATATTCAATTAAAAACATTTGGAATTATGTTTTAACGAAAATACTTAGATTAAAAACTGTAAATTTTTGATTCAAATTTTTTATGGATGTATATTTTATTTGTATTCATTTTATTAATCAAAAGTTGTAATACTAAATAATTATACCACTCGAAAATGGAATGTTTCCATAATTTCCTTTCCCTATTCTTAATTGGTCTCCCGAATATTTTAGCTGAGGTGGGCAACCTGCTCGCCAATTGCCACGTGTGGCGATTTCGACTTTGGCATATTTTTATTTCTTTTCTTACTAATAATGAAAACTAATTCTTATGTTAAAAATTGGAAAAAACTAGACATTATTCCCGTCATCCGGCTGAACAAATTAGATTGTGCACTATTAATGCGATTGTGCGATCATTAATGTAATTTTTAGAAGGTGTGGCGAATTGAACATTTCATTCGCCACACATGTAGTAACTTTAAAAAAATATGTTGCTCACCTCTGTTTTAGTTGATCAAGCGTTTCTAAATATGGAAAAAAAAAATACTCTACTACAGTGTTTGTTTTTTAAATAAAATAAAAATCTATCTGTAAAATTGACTTTGAATTCGATTATCAAGTGAATAAAAATACTATATTTCGTATATTTTTATATTTAACATATTTTTTTTTTTTTTAATTGATGCATTCAACTTCATTTATTTTGATATTATTTTTGAAAATTTTTGATAAGGCCCTGTGGGAAAATTTATTTTGCAAAAATATTTTATTAAATATTTCTTGTAAGCATATATACACTTTTATAATATACAACTTAATGCATATAGCGTTAGAAATGTTGTGAAGTAGCCATCTAGGTGAAAGCATCTTTTCTTTTTTATTTTACTTAGATACTATACACACCTTCGTATCTATACCTATACCTTCGAAAATTAGGTTAATTCAGAATATCTTGAAGTAGGTTACCCATAAAGTTACAAAAATTGTGTCTATCATCATTGGATAAAAAATCATAAATTATGAAAATGATGATGGTTTCAATTTTGAATACAAGATGATTCTTGAGGATCACCTTCCCTTAAAATTTTAATTTAATTTATTAAAACTTATATAAGCTTTCTCAATACGATAAAGAATGAATATGAAAATAAACGGTATAAAAATTAAAAAAAACTTTCGGTTTCTTACATTAACTAAATTTTACTTATTATATTTGTTTGACTTGATATTGTTTTAAATACCAAAATATATTTCTCCATCTTCTTGCGCATCAAACTGATGCAATACATTACTTTTGTTGTGTAATAATTCTTATTGGTTTGAAATTGCAGTAATTTTATATCATTACATGCTTATTTGCATAATAATTGTTTATAATAATAATAAATAGTTATTATACAAATAGCATAAATAAATTATAAATTTATTTACTGTTTTGTATTATCCCGAAACTAAAAACGAAACCGTAAAAAAATCAACAGTAAAAAATAAAAATCGACTATAAGACGAGGATTTAGGATGCATTTTCGATTAAATTTTCCACATAACAAATAAAAATAAATTCTAGATTTGTGAAACAGTATTATATATTTACATAAATGATTACTGTTTAAACCAATTACAACAAAAAAAAAAATATTTTCCAGAACAATTAATAGGTTAATAATAATCTATAGACAATATTGCAGGATAATTTATTATCTATCACAGTGTTTTCAAAACTGTGGAGAGCTAGTCTGTTGCAAGGGGGCGCTCAAGAATCAACAAAAACGCCATTTTTGAGACAAACAAAAAAAAAATAAATAAATAAATTTAAATTGGTATATAAAAAAAATCAGCAAAAAGTTATAAATACATATATCAATGTATCCAGAAACTTTTTGCTGTAGATATTTTAAAGACAAAATATCGATCTCGTTTAGTGATTGAAAAAGAATTGCGAGTAGCGATATCTTTCACGACATCCCGATTTGAAAGAATTTGTGCTGAAAACAAGCTCACTTATCGCATTAAATATTATATTGTATTAAACACGTATTTTATTTTTCGTTTTTTTTAAATAATATTTGTTTAATTGTATTAAAAAATATTACACCATATATATTTTTTATGTATAAGAACTTTATTTATACAAAATATGTTATATTGTTTTGTAGTATTAAATTGCAAAAAAAGAAAATATTTAGAAAATTAGGCTTCTATGAAAAAGAAGGAGCGTACCAATTTTTTATGGAAACAAGGGGGCACAGACACAGAAAGTTTTGAAACCATTGGTCTATTAGTTAAAGTTATTTGATATTAATTCTGCTATTATGATCATTAGCAGCAAAATATCAGAGCATATTTCTTTATTTTTTTCTAAACCAAATTTTAATCAAGTTTATGATATTTTACCTAATTTGAAGAGTTTAGCAATAAAATAAAATTTTATTTACAAGCCTACGAATAAATTTATCACTAAAACATTTTTCGATCTACTATTGCATACATTTTTACAGCAAACGTTGGATGAGGAAAATGTAAGAATTAAAGTGTTCATGCTGAAAGAACACAGTTGTTGTTGCTGTTTAGGTAGAGTTGAAAATGCATTATATAATTGGTCGATTATTTAAAATTGGCCAAAACAATAATCGATTAAAATAGCTTATCTATACCTTGTGAAAAGTGATAAGCCAACTACGTTAATCGAAGAATTACTGATTCTGTCTCTGAAATTATTATAACTGTTTTGTATTTAATAAATGAACTACTTTACAAGACTGCAAAACATCCGAAATCATCGCCTTAAAAATCCATTTAACATTTTGAAACAATAACATCAACTTATATATTTTGATGTTGGTGTTCAGGTTTAACTATAATACAGGCCTATATTCTTCCTATTTAAATTAGTAAACTAACTCATTTATTTCTAGATAAGTTTTATCTTAAATTTGAAATATAAATTAATACTGTCTTAAAACTGCATAAAATAAAATCGCATTTTGATAATCTTATCGACAGACAACGCGACGTGGACTTTGATAGACTCAATAATTTAACTTTATGTAACTCATTTCTTTTGCTTATATAAATTGCTAAACTTTTAAATATTAGCCATGCTAATATTTGAATTAATAATTTATATAGATCATAAAAATTAAAATTATTTATTACTCCTGCTAATGATATTGCATAATTCTAACATGATCGTTGACTGAAATCTCTGTATTAGAGAGGAAAACGATGTGAGAGATCAACGAGAACTAGTGAGAAGAGTGCTACTGTTATAATATACAAACTAAGTTAATGGTATAATAGTAGCAAGAACTAGAGTGTTACTATCATACCATTAACTTAGTTTGTATATTACGTTTGAGAGCGCATTCCATATGCAAACGACGCTACATTGTACGATGCGATGCTTCGCTATTTTACGCTACGACTCTCGAGCGACAGTTTGTCCCTCTGCGCTTCTATAATGTTTATAATGTAAAATATCGTTTCATTATTTATCTACTAAATGCCGATTATAGTAATTTTTAATCTCATTTTCCAAAATACTGTTATTTTTAATTTCGCTTATTAGAATCTCTGGTAAGATTCTAATAAGCGAAATTCCCTAATGAACATTGCAAAGCCCGGAAAAAATGGTATCGATCGATAGGAGGGGTCGAGACACGCAAAATATCCCTAATGAACTAGGGGTCAAAGATCAAAGGTTAACGATATATGCACGCGTCCAGGTAGCATAGTAAGGGAACGGGACGCGTCGCTCTCCACACTGTAACGAAGCGAAGCATATTATCGAACCATATGCACTATGAAACTTTCTGCCTCTATATCGAACCTTTGATTTTTGACCCCTAGTTCATTAGGGATATTTTGCATACGTCGACCCCCTATCGATCGATACCATTTTTTCCGGGCTTCGCAATGCATGCAATCCTACCGCATCTCTGAATCGAACTCACAAGTCAGTAGTAATGATAATTTGCTCTGTCGCTTCAGAAAACATAGTTTATATTTCAGCTACAGAAGGCGACAGCAGGCGATGTTACGCGGCGCTACAATAAACACACGGGACGCGACGAGATTATGTCCTTTGGGCTGTTTTCTGTCGCGTAAAGCGTCGCGTCGCTTGCACTAGAGACACTGCCTAAAGCTTAAATTGATTTTGCTAGATGACTGTTGAACTGTATGTATAATCATAAGCGAAGTGATAGCACAAATATACGGTTTGTAACACCGAATATTCATGTTATTTACATTCAAAATGCATACGATGTTCATTATTTACATTCAGTGTGTCTGCCACGTTAATTGTTAATGTTATGCATGGACAACTGGTAGTACTCAAACTAGATTCTTGTCGTGGAAAAAATAATTTGCATTGATTAAATGGGAGTTTAATGCCATCTGCATTTTTATATATAATATGTTGATATTGCAAAACTTGTTTTGATAAATTTTATTATGTAAGAGTATCCTACAATTTGTTATTGCATAATTTCTTACATTTTATATTTCATTAAAAATACTACATACTTTTTCCTCAAGGCTAAAATATTTGATTTTGATAAATCATCAATCAAAATGAAATTATAGATGAAGTTGTATTTTAAAAGTATACTAATTAGTTATTTTGATAATTACAGTACATTTCAACATTTTTTTCATTTACAATTATTTATAAACATGAAAATTTAAGTTATGTAATGCATTTTATATAAAAATTTTCAGAAAGTTGAAACTTTTAAATGAAATTCATATTAATTTTAAAAATTATGTATTTCTCCAAAAAATATTATTTATTATATTTCCTTAACTGCAAAATTAATAATTTTGAGAGGTAAAAATATTGTTTATTTAATTTAAGATACTGGGATTTTCCATTTTTAACATCTTTTTTTTCATTCAATTTAACATTTCAATAATTAAATATATTTATAAATTTTTTGAGTATTTCATGTTTTTATGTTTTTGATAAAAGTTATAAATCGCTTTTTAATATTATACAGTATGTCACACTTTAAATTATTAAACAGAAATACTGGTAATTTTGTGTAAATTTGAGTAATTAAACTTAAGGTTTTAATTTAAATCACTGGTAAGAATTTAATAATTTAATTTATCTTTAAACAATATCAAAAGCAAATATTATAAAAATATTATTATTTATGATATAATCAAAAGTTATGATATATATTGAAGGTTTTTGAGAATTTTACAAAGTTCTGAATTATTATTATTTATTTCTTAAAGCATCTGAACAGCCTGCAGAGGATGAAGGAACTAGAAGGGATATACCAGAACCAGAATATGGAAAAGTAGGTTACAGATTATTATTCAATTAATTTAATAATAATAATAATAATAATAATAAGACAGAACAATCTTAATAATAAGACGGAACAATCTTCATACATCGCAACACTCTCATAGACAAACAAAACAAAGTTACTTACATTATAGACATCTCAATACCCAACACATAACATCCAGAATGCATTCACCCAAAAAATTAGCAAATACACAGAACTCTCACAAGAAA
>WUQG02429355.1:0-14471 GCA_011317285.2 Androctonus mauritanicus | reverse complement strand
TGTTTCGCCCAAGTCATTGTAAGAGCAACCTACCTTGTGTTTGGCGCTATATGTCCTATGGATCCAGCGCCATTAAACTCTAACTAACTAACTTTATACTGCATTTGTTTATATTGCATTTCTTTATACTGCATTTGTTTTGTTGCATTTGTTTATATTTAAAGCAAAATAATCTGATATTATAAAAAATATTCATTCCATTAGTAAACATTACAAATGTTTCTTCTATGCCTTCAAAATATCCCTCTTTAGTTTTTAGAAGATTGATTCCCTTAATATAGACTAAACTACTTGATAGAAATGTACCAAGAAAATAAAAAACAATATATTTATATACTACACAACGTAGTATTAAAATTTATAAATAAATTATACAGTATATGATGTACAGTATATAATGACAATAAATGCAAATTTCAAATTAAGATAAGGAAATTTTGCTCCGATTGTCCCGAACTTATTGTTATTTTAAGGAGTTTTGAGCATGAATATAACTTCTGATTTTATCTTAAGTATATACGATATAGTCAAACTGATCTTATTTTTTTTATTTAAAGGAATTTTATTTGAAACTGTTAACTACTAGTACTTTTTACCTTAAGCTTCTAAAGATAGCAATTATATACAGAAACTTTCCTTAAGTTCATTACAGGATGTCCTGCAATGAATTCACAGGACACCCTGAAAAAAAATAGATAAATTATTTTTTGTAATTATAGAATAATAACTTTTATTATTTTTTCATAAATCTATATATTTCTAATTATGTTAATTTCAGAAAGGACTGTCTAAACTGCTTCATACATGCCAAGCAGATGGTGATTTAGAAATACCGGATGAAACTTCAGATGAAGAAATTCCAGAAGAGATCGAAGAATTTTGAGACCAAAATGATATAAAATAAAGAACTTAAAATTATTTTTTAATTTTTAAGTTACTACAGAATAAATTTACACAATAATAGGGATGATGGTTATTTTCTTTCAATCTTTCTGTATAAATAATCATATTTTTATACATCGAGTATAATTTTTATCTATTTACGGTTACTAAATAAGAAATAAATGTTTAAAATAACGATTGATGAAACTGATTTACGTGTTTCAGATTCGTAAATAGAACATAATCATTGAAAAGTATGCTGTGATAGCATACGGCATCGGGATTTTTCAAAAACATGTTTAGATTTCGGATTTGCAACTGTTTTCGCAAATTTTCAAGTTCATATTTTTACCATGCATTTACCTATCGAAATGATTTATATAAAGTAATTGTTACAGGGCATTGTCATCTTTGAAGGTATCTTCACTTGATTGGGATTGCCGATATTCCCAATTTTAGATGATGTCAGGGAAGAAACGAAACTCCTCTTCACATTTTATGTGAATGTGCCCTTTCAGAGCAAATGTATGATCTTCCAGGGTTGCATTTTCTCGCACCGGAGGATCTTTTTACAATCTCATTGAAGAAGATGCTGTCTTTCTCACATGAAGAATATGGGATTTCTTATGGGATGACTCTGTTAAAAGTGCACAACATATCACTGGTTGGAGGCAGTGCTAGGGCTGTTTAAAGCTCCCCTTTCGTACTAATCATCATCATCATATATAAAGTAAAGTAAACAACAATATAGTCAATGAAAATCTCTAGAACATAAAATCTGCATGGTTCATCTTTATGGAAGATGTGGATTAAATGAATAATCCTCTTTTATAGTTTAACAGAATTTCTAATATGGTTTTCTATGAATTGAGATTAAACATCATAAATATTCGACAACATTTGAGCTTTTTTTTCCTCCCTCGACTTACAGCATTTAACAAATATAAGTTGCATCATCAACTATTCAAAAAATATAAACTGTAAATAATTTTATTCTATTCTAAAAGAACTTGATATAAAATTCTTAAGTATAGAACTATATTTTTATTTATGGTCAAACATCTTCCTATTTCTTATTATAAATATTATATAAGAATTAGATGTTCTAATTAAATTAAAACTGAACAATATTATAGTTAAATTTGAACACTGATAATTCTATTTCTCTAATTTTTGTTCAAACGAAAATGCATATTTAATTTATACATTTTTTTCATCTTAATAAAAATTCACAAAAAAAAATAAAAAAATTATTTATATCATTTAATACATAAAGAGCATAAATTTTTTTTTTCATTATAATAAAGCACATATACTGTGTTTTAATAAATATATACATTTGCAATAAAAAAAAACAGTTTTATTCAAGAATTTTCAGATATTCCATCAGAAAATTCTTGAATAAAACTGATTTTTTTTAAATTAGAATTACACTATTACTAGTACTCAGTTATTAAACTAAAAATTATATTGTATTGATATATATTTCAATAAGTTTATTAAATATTACAGAAAATAAATAACGAAAAGAATAATTTCTATTATTGCAAGTACCAAAAATGTTCATTATTTGTATAATCAAAACAAAAAAAAAAAAAACAAAAACTGAAAAATGCATGAAAGAAGAATTAAGTAGACATATATACTTTCATGGAGACGTGATCTGTATAGTTTACAAGCATTTAAAATAGGAAAAAAAACCTGATGTAAGTTCCGCATCTTCTTTTGGAGAGAAATGGAAGATGACAGGATGAGAAAATGATTATTTCGTCCTCCATTCCTCTCCAAAAGAGAAAAATGGAAGAGGAAATAATCATTGATTGAGAAAATTAGAATTTTTCACAATACGTATTGCTTTTCAGAGGCCTTTGCTGTGACACTTAATAAAAATTATACAAGTTATTTGTTTGAAATTTAAAAAATTTCAACCTTCCTACTGAATATTGGAGTACTCGCTGTATACATTACTCAAAAACAGGCTTAATATTATACATAATACAATGAGAAAATGCTTAAATTATTTATACTGTTTAAGATCATCTGTGCACTAATTCTAAGTTAGCAAAAGTTAACATTTCATGAAAATGCTATCGTTTACTATAGATAAAATTTTAAATAACCTTTTTATAGCTCACTTGCATTTCTTACTCGCATTCTATTCTCATGCACAGTTGCTAAAATGTGATATATAACAGCATCTGAGAAGAAGGAAGAAACAGTATCAAACGCGGTACGAAAAAAAGGGCTCCAGTAATATAGTGTTTCACACAAGGGCGGGCCGACTAACTGTAGTGCCTGAGGCAAGTTTTGAAAAACTCGAAATAATGAACTATAGTCTACTAAAACGGCGTTTTTTCATGTTTTGAGGAAAATGTAATGTGGTTCACTTTGGCTCTCAACCTCTCATAAAAATATAATAATCTGTGGTGCAGTAAACGATAAAATTAAAATTATAATAAATCTTTAATTTAAATGAAAAATAAACACATTCTGTTTATTTTAAATTAATCTCAAATTTATAGCAACTGATAAAACAGTCAGAATGTTTTCTTCTATTTATACATTATTACCAATTTTGTCACATTAATATTTTTTTTTTTTTTGTTCTTCATTATACATTTTTCAAATTTTACAATTCATTTTGGAGCCTTTATAAATCTGCTTGAGGCGATTGCCTCCCCCATCACCCCCATCAATAGATGTAAGCACTATATTATTGGAGTCCTTTTTGATTATTTGTTGGATCGATATTAGATTAAAAGATTTGAAGTTCGTTCATCTGATGGAATATTTATAAAAATGTTACAATACTCATACTAACACGTCGACGTGTTCTATATAAAATTTAAGGTATAGAAAACTTTTCAGAAAGCATGCTATTTATCTAATATCAGGTCATCCCAACAGTAATGTTTTTAGCATTAAGTTTTGAAAGGATAAAAAAAATTAAATCAATTGCTAATTTAATCGAGTACATATTTTCCGTAAGAATCGATAACTCACTTCCAACGTTGTGAAAATTCATGTTTAGACAAGCTGAGACACGTTCAAACAAGCACAGTATAAAAAAAGACATTGCTTTGAGATGACTCGATATTAATACCATACTTGCTAAGGGAATAAAACAATTTTCAGCATCAAATAATAAAACATTATTACATTCTAATTTATAAAGTTAAATTTTATATATTTTGTACGATTCACGTTAACTCTCCACGAAACAAAAGAATTCTGAAATTTTTAATATGCAAGTTTAAATCAGCAGTATTCATGAATCGTTAAAATATCTATATAATTTTTTTTTTAAATTTGATAAAAAAAAATAAATTGGCTCATGTCATATAAAAGACTTGATCCAAGTACTGAATCAAATAAAGTTTGAAATGTATGTTATATGCTTCGAGATCGGTTCTCAAAACTCATACTCATTTATTTACTCTCTCAGCATATAAATACGTATAACAAGAATCCCTAATAAATATTAATAACCCAACAAAATAAATACATACAAACAGTATTAAGTAGAATACATATTATAATTAGTCGCTGCTCTTAAAAAGAATGAGTTTTTAATATTCAACAGTGCGAAATTTAGGTACCTCAATTTTTTGCAAAATCATAAGTTCTTACAGAAAATTGAGGTTGCAGAAATTGAGGTACATCTGTGGAAAGCTCCCATCCTGTAATTTTCAGGAACATTACAGGATGGGAGCTTTCCACAGATGCATTTAGAAATAGTTTTGATGTCAGAAGAAATGATTATATCATGCAAAGATTTAACGTTTAACAGATCATAAATTTCTTGATTATTAGCATGTTGAATATGAAGGATAACAGAGATTGTTTTCACATATGACGAATGGCATCATCAATTTTTTTAAGTTGGGAATAAGAGACAGAACTATAAATAGGAAAACAAAATATAGATGTGAAAGAATGATAGAATGAACCCAAATTTTAAAAATAACGCCACATAATACCAGTTTTTTAAAAATATTGGAACAGATGCGATCAATATGTGTTGAGAAAGTGAGCTTAGAGTCTAGGTACACTCCAAGATCAAGAGAAGTATGATGTAAGGGAAAACCGATATTATTAAAATAAATAGTTTCAGACATTCAGTGTTAGGTTTGATGGAAAATTTCATAAATACCGTCTTATCAGCATTAAGTTTTAAATTGTGATCATTAAACCATGTTTGTAAAAGAATGAGATCCGAGCAGAGAATATTAATATCGGAGTTGATTAATACCATCAACATAACCAGTTACTTTTGAGTTAGTTAAAGAAAAAACGGGATTGAGATATAAAACCAACAATAAGGCGCTAAGTGATGATGCTTGCAAGACACCGACATTAGGAGAAAAACTATCAGAAAGAATACGATTATGTTTAAGAGTATGAAGAAAAGAAAGAAAAAAAAATTATATAACTTCTTACTACGTTTATTTACATATAATAACAACAATATATACATACACAGACTTGAATTTTCAGCTATCACATTTATTTTCCGTTTCTGGAGCGTTAAAGAATCTGTCCAATGTCGAATGTTTTTCTCTCTTCAGGATTTTTCGGAAGTGATTAATAGCATCGTCGTTATAGAGATCCCCAAGCCTATTGACCTCAATCTTGTATGGATGCCATTCTAAGACCAAAAAATTGTAAAATACTCTCTCTTACCTCCTTTAATAAATCTTTGATTCGTTTTAAGTTGTCTCAGAGTTCATTTTAATGGAGAAAAATCATTATTTTTCCATTCTTACCCGTAAGTCTTCGAACAAGCCTGTCATTCCGTCAGTTCGCGGGTCCACAGTTTGTTCTGTGAAGTGTTCGTTATCAGAATATAAAAATCTTTCGCGAAAGTGTTCGTTATCCGATCATCCACTGTATCTGTGGATCTACTCAAAAATAATCAACATTTATATCAATGGATTCAAAAATTTTAAATGCATTGATTTCATTTCGTGATTATTGATCTATTCTTCTTTTTTTTTTTTTATTCTTTCTTTGATGAATTCAGATCACTGATATTATTCCTGCTAACATTATTTTAATAATATAGATTCTATAGGAAAGATAAAAATTAGACTATAAATAAGCGTACATGAAAGTTTTCTCTGTAATTATATTGCTATCAAAAAAGAATAGAATAATAATAGAGAAAGAATGCCGACAGTCTCAATCTTTCAATTCATTTCTATATTACGCCATTTTTTTTTTCAATTTAAGCACCATTTCTTTCTAAAAATCACAAGTAAATAATGATTTTTGCACTGTTATGTATATCATAAGGTATGCCTTCTAAAAAAAAAAGATTTTAGTTTTCTAAACAAATATTTTGTAAGTGCACATTACATTGAAACTTCGTAAGATAATTTTGAAAATCTTCAATAATTTGTTTAAAATCTTTAAAAACTAGTGACAGATATAATCTTCATTTAAATATTTAAATTATTAATTTAGTAAAACTGTAATGTCATTAAGATTATGACGATTAATCAAAATATCCGGTGTTGTTCGATATTTTTGGCATACAAGTTTTCAAAAGTAATATATTTATCCTACCTTGTTTTTTGGATATATATACTTAAAATATTATTATAGTATTGCCCATGATTATGATATAGTCATAGCTCTTTTTCGATATCTCAAATACGTAAAATTTTTATTTGACATTTCAGCATGTATGGAAGATGTAGCAGATAATTTTCACAGTAATGTCATTAAGATTATGACGATTATGACGAAAAATGTTACACATTACTGAATAAAGAATTTTGCTCTATAGAACTTTCGAGCTAATGAAGAGACTAAAGAGTAATTTACACGTGTATTATATAAGCATTTACACACACACACACACACACAAACACAAACACAAACACAAACACAAACACAAACACAAACACAAACACAAACAAACAATAAAAAAACACATGCACATACACAAACACACACACAAACAATAAAAAAACACATGCACATACACAAACACACATAAACACAATAAAAAACACATATATACACAAATACACACACAAACACACAGTACAATGAAAAGTACAGTGTTTTAAAAAGTCTAACATAAATATATTGTGTAATAAAAACTCAAATTTTGATTTTTAATACAATTATTAATTAATTTTTTATTGTTATATTTAAATTTGGATATAAAATCTTACTTCTATCAATATTAATTATTCCAATGAAGAAGATAGAAAGCCGAAAAATGTATTATATTTAAATTTAATGCACTAACTCACAAAAACAATGAAAACTGTAGCATAAAATAATACAATGTCTATATAACTGACTACAGTCATGTTATCTGGTCGTCCCAAAAGTAATGCCGCTTATAACATTGTTTTGAAAGGATATAAAAGAAAAATTACTTGCTGATTTAGTCAAATTCTCAATTTGAATCAATAACACTCTTCCAACGTTGTGAAAGCTTTAAAAATTCATGTTTAGACAAGCTGAGACACGTTCGAACAAGCATAGTATAAAAAAAAGACATTACTTTTAGGATGACCTGATATTAGCATGTAGGCTACTGCAGTCACATTTTGATCTTAAAATTATTATTATTAACGTTAATTTGAAGATTATTAAGGCATATATTTTTCATGCTTTTACTCTCTAATTCAGCGATTCTCAACCTGTGGGGCGCAGGTTGAGAATCGCTGCTCTAATTCATTACCTTGAGACATTACAGAAAACAGAAAAAGTCTAATGGCGTAAAAAATTTCAAAAGAACTTTGAATATATATATAATAAATTTTAACTGCAATATCTGAAGCATCTTTTTTTTCTATCTTTCTTTTGCAGAGAATCTTTTTTCTGTTATAATACGCTAGTTTTGTGACGTAAAAACTATGGATTTGCGAAAATACTTTATCGGGTATACTGAGAGTTTTATAGAAATAGAAGCTGCATTTTATTGTTTTAAAAAAAGTGCAACGAAGTAGTAAACAACGAACTTTTTGCTAAGCGCAAAAAAAGGAGAAGCGAGCAACAAATTCAATAAGGTAGATGCTAATCTATTAAAATAAACAAATCATAACATATTCTTTACCTTCCTATCTATCGATTTTACTGCATTATGGCCCATACTGAGTTTTTCCGCATCATGATTAGTTATTAATTTATTAATTAGTTGATTATAAGAAGTCATTACGAATTCTATTACCATATTAACATCTTCTTACGACAGGCGAACTTCGTTCGTAACGTATTTTGAATGTTATCAACGAATACTGTATTGATTTTTTTTTTATATGAATAATTAATCATCACTGCGATTTTGAATTTTAATTCTCCATTATTAATTCAATATCTTTAACTAAGAAAGCCTTTAAACTAAGAAAGCCTAACTAAGAAAGCCTTTTTTTCTATTTAAATCACTATATCGATATACAAAATCCATTATTATTAATTACATCAAATTAATGTGGATGATTCTAAGTTCAATAACAGCGATGTTTACTAAATAATCAAAATGAATGATAACCGACACGAGTTATAAATTTAGAATATCGATAAAAATTAGTTATTTATGCTAAAACTAAGAATCAGCTTAGTTAAAAGAATAATCGTAATATTGAAATTTGAAAAATGATCAAAATCGGATTATTTTTACCTCGTCAATAATGATCCCATTTCGATCACTTTCTGCAGACTCGATTCTCTGGTGGATCTCGATGATTTATATGAATTTTTATTCAAATCGGATAGTATTTGCGATGCGATATTACCTCACTATCTACGAACGTCTTTAATTATGCCAGTAATGTTGATTGCGTGCCGACTATTTTCGATATTTATTTATTTATGTCGATAAATAAACATTGAAAGGGGAAAAATAACAACAATAATAGTAAAGTTAATTTTTCCAGAGTTCCGTTGAAGTTAATGGCAACTCTGATGATAAATGATCTCTGCATTCTAGTAATTCTACATTTTTCAACATGAATACTATCTGGTTTTTATATCGGGTATCTTGATCTTTACTCTTTCAGTAAATATTCGATCAACAATAATTCGAGATATCAAATTTATATCTTGCTTTATTAACCACCGTTTAGTTAGATGAGCAGAAACTATGTGATTAAACTCAGCAAAATAGAGCAAAAGATTAATGGCTCGAATTATAGTATGATCGATTTTATCTAAGTCCTTGAAAGGCCGCTCCATAAACTGAAATGCCATAGATGATATTTGAAGCAAACATGACATGGAAGCAGGACTTTAAAATAGTTAATTTTTAAGCAACAGTGCATACTTTAAGTTCGATTAATCACAATAAAATACATGAACTTTCTTCGAATCGAACAATATTTGCACGAACCATCATGTAGAATCTAGACAAACCAATAATTCATATATCATTTTATTTAATTTTAGAGTAAAAACAGGACTATTTGAAATATTATTTTTACTCCTATTTTCACTTATTCTACACAAGTTATTTTTTTAATCATATCGTTCAAATGAAAAATAATGTTGTTTGAAAACATGGAACTGATTTGAATAATGGATTTATTTTTTTTTCCCCATTTATAATAATGAACTCGCCATAATTTAGTTATCATTTGCTTTTATTGATTCTTTCCGTTTCAAGATGGAATAAAAATAATACAAAAATTTAGTCCGATCGTCAGCATGATAACTCGATAAGTATTATCCGATTTGAATAAAATTCACATATAGAATACTATTGAGACTACTTGAGAATCAAGTTAGTGAAAATGATGGATGTGAAATCAATATTTACTGAAGTGATAAGAGAAAAAAATGTTCACATATTTTGAGGCAATATTTTGCGTAATCATTCGCTCGAATGAAAATTTACATATATTGTGACCCTTTAAAAACCAAGTCTATTGAAAATGATCGACATTTGATCATACCTGTCTTTCAAACAGATATCTCATTTAAATATTTTTCGACTTGAATGAGATTCAATTATATTACAGAGAGTCACTAGAGGATCAAGTATGCCAAAAAATGATCCAAATCGATTCATTATTATTGCCGTAATAACGATACGAATTTGATAATTTTGAGTTTTCTGAAAGATGTAAAATCGAATAATGAAAATGGATTATGTTATTGATTTATCGATTTTAACTTAGTATTTTATCGTTTAATATATAAATAAATATTGAACAAGTAAAAATTCTGAAAAGACATCAGTTGTTTGATAAAATTCAACTGTTTGTTATGATGATATAATCATCATCCATCATCATCGTAAACAGTTCTTATATAGGCCTATATTAGTACAATAGGATTTAATACTAGATATGAAAACCATTCTACTTATCAAAATATCAAATATTCTTATTCGATAATTCTTCATCCATGGATATTTATCATCTGTTTCTTATAAATTTATCAGAAAATTTACTGCACTTCATTATTATAACTATTAATGTGATAATTCACCAGTACTGCTATAACATTTCAATAACTATTTAATGAAAAATTACTAAATCAAGAAAAATAATAATAATAAAATATATTATTTGTACTTAAACACATTTTATAGTGTTGTAATTTTGACAATTTTTTGATACTCATCAAGTGCATCATCTTCAATATACTATACTTTATTTGTCAGCAAATATTTCCAGAACTAAATAATTACTTTCTGAAAATGTCCTTTATTTTAAAATAATTAAAATGTGTTATAAAATTATTTCAGTGGCATAACCTATATGTTGAATATCACAAAAATCTATTATTAGGATGAATATTTTCATACTTATAAACAGAGAGTAAAGCTGAACGTCTGCATTTTTTTAAATTTATGAATTTGAAAGAAGTTTTTAATTAATATTACTTCAAATTTCCCTTTAGTACTCTGACCACTTTAATAAATCTTATAAAATTCAATCAAATATTTTAAAAGTTATTAGGGAGAAACTTTTGAAGATTGAACTACTACCATTTTTTTAATGGCAGAACATGATTACCAAATTTCATAAAAATATATAAATTAATTCAAAAGTTATTAATGGCCAACAACACATGGATATAAAGAATGATTGATCTAATAAGATTTAAAATAAATTTTAATTACAATATATTTATTATTTATGGCAAAAAAATATTAAAAAAAAATACAAAATACAAATATCAATATTTATGGCAAAAAAAAAAAATACAGTATTTTGATGGTAAATCTTTGAAATGTCATTCAAAAAGAAAAATTGTTTTTAACTTTTCTCACTTATAAATTTTATTGAAGATCAGATATTTAAATTGCTCTAGAATAAATAAACTTATAAAAGGGAAAATTACAAAGTTCAGAAAAATCATTAAAGATTTTTCTGAACTTTCTAATTTCCGAAAGGGCATTTAAAAAATCATTATACATGGTGAGAGTGTTTGCGTTTTATTGATATATCAATTTATAAAAATATACAGAACATAAATGACATAGAAAACGTCATTAAAACTTCTCTGTCGTTAAAGACTATTCTTTATACTGGTGTAATTTGTGTAAGCGTCAATTAAAGAAAATTCTTCGATATTAAAACAAAACCTTGATATAGTTAGTATCATAAGACAAAAATTGAATTTTACTAAATTCAGAAACCAAAATTCAGTAAGTTAATTCAGTTAAATACAGTATTTTGATTTAATCAGGAAAATTTATTGCAGGAAAGGCTGAAGTAAATCGACGTACACAACCAATATCAATTATTTTTTAATATTTATCTCACCTACTAACCGATGATTACCTGTATGAAGAAATATAATCTTGGCTATTGTTCCCCATTACTGAAAGTATAGTTTTGCGTGACTATAATGAATTTCTTCAAATGCTGCTATAACACGTTTGCCTTCAGCATAATTAGGTTTTATGAGAATAAACGACTTCATATATCCTAAACATAATAAAGTTTTACGAGAATAAATGTTGTCGCTACTGTTGTTATTTTTGCCAAATAAAATAATAAGAATTACTTAACAAGCAAGCACGGTATGTTTCAAATTAAATTCATATCCTTGCAATTAGAAGAGTTTCTGTTTATAACTGCTTCTGGTCAAGTACTCTCATCTTGTCCCGTATCATTATATTCAGTGTAGGTTCAAGTATATCATTAAATTATTAAATTAATGTGATTTTTCTCATTGCAATAATTATCGTTGTGATAGAACTTTATACGAAGGTACGAAAATAATTGAAATTACCTGATAGATGAATAAAAAATCTATTTGTATGATTATTGATAAATATTTTTAATTAATTTATTATTCATAAATTCTTCTACAGTTTGCATTTTTTTTTATGTTAGAAATGTAGATAATCTTTTGTCTGTTATAAAATAATGAAAATTTAATTGATTTATATATACCGAGTGTCTTAGACCACCCATAATCCCATTTGGAGTGTCCGGATGGCGATTGTAACGCGTCGGCGCGGCGCGCCGATGCGTTACCGCGCGCTATCCGGATGGTCTGGGACACCCAGTATATAGTGGGGAATATGAAACTAAATATCTAAAATGAACTGTATGACTAAATAGTATTTTATATTTTAATTCAAAATAAACATGTAAAATTTTTATTTTGCTTTATTAATTAATGATTTTGGATTTTCTAATTAATAAAAAGATGGATTCTTTTTTTATATATGAGCATGGAAAAGATTTTAACAAACTGATTAACTTTAATATCAGTTGATTTGTTCCAACTTCATACTGCTTCATCAAAGCCGACAGATATATGGATTAAAAGAAAAAAATGTGTAGAAAACATTTCTATCCATTAGACAATCGTTTGAAGTTTTCGCCTTTTCATTTGGAGAATTTGCGGCAGAGAGCTTACAAGATTCACTTCTTAGAACTTTTTTCGAGATCATTAAATTTCTACCTTTAAACTTACGGCTTATTCATTAAGAATATAATCAGCTTAAGACGAAAAATGTTACGGAAAATAATATTTGATTAAACAATTTTCTAATCAGATCCTTGTTAACATGTTTGGATGGTCATGGGATTTTTAGATAATTTTGGAATAGAGTTTAAATTTATACAAGTCAAAAATATAATTAAAATTATTAAAAAAACGAATATAAAAATTAAAACAAAAATTCATTAGCCGAAATCCCTTAAAGAACGCAATTTAAGAGTGAAAGTTTATTCTCGAAAATAACAGTTTCGATCTGGGTTTTCATCAATTTACATTTCGATTTGGGTTTTTAGTAGATCCACATATCGATTTCAAACTGAAAAACCTTTATTTGAGATCGATATGTGGATCTACTAAAAATCCAAATCGAAATGTAAATTTTGGATTAATGATATAGTATGTGCAAACTGACTATCATTTAGAAACATAACAGATCATCTCAAAAGTAATGTCGTTTTTTTAGCATTAAGTTTTGAAAGGATATAAAAAAGATAAACCACTTGTTAATTTATTCGAGCATGCATTCTCGATTTGAATCAATTACAGTCTTTCGATGTTGTGAAGACTTAAAAAAAAATTCGTGTTTAAACAAGCTGAGACGTGTCTGAACGAGTATGGCATAAAAAAAGACATTCATTTTAAGATGAGCTGATATTATTTTGTTTTATATGATGTGTTTATAAAGTCGATTTGATTTTAGTTTTATCAAAAATTTAAATTTTGTTACTGAAACTTGATGAAAGTTTTCTTATCATGATATTCTATTGTAAAAGAATTTGATTAAAGAAAATATCCGAATCAGATGTCATTACTACTCAAGTTAGTTTATTTAGGACCCGAATAAAATTTATTCATCAATATTCTGCTTAGGTCCCAAGTAAGTTACTTGTGTTTTATGTTGGCTCTGGCTCAATTCTATATTTTATTTTATTACTAATTTTAATCATAAAAATATGTTTTTTTATTAAAAATTTCGATAATGCTTTAAAACTGTAAAAATTTTACAATAATATATATATACAAATTTATTTAATAAATACATGAATGTTTATAAAAATAAAACATTTATGGATGTTAATCATGAATATTTTTGGGTATAATAAGTTACAATTTTAATATTTTTTTACAATAAAAAAATTAAATTAACAAAAGCAAAATTATTAAAAGTATTTTTTTATGGACAGATATAAAAATTTATTTTTGGTATAATATAAATTTCGATATTAAAGTTTCATGGCATAATTTTATAAAAAAAAATTTGTATTCAAGCAATAGAAATCGTTATTAATTAATTTTTTTTACATTGGTGCATACAGTTTCAGAGACATTTTTATTAAGAAATGATAAAAATAATAATAATAATTTTTCGCTTGAATTATTAACGATTGTTAAGAGATAAAAAATAATAATTCTATTTATTAATTGTTTCTGTACCAAAAGGAATAAAAATATGAGTAAATCTTGCGACTACTTTTAATTTTCACTTATTCTAGGATTAAACTTAAGTATATATAATTCTGCAATCAAGTATAATCGCGCTATATGCTGTATTCGGTATTAGTTGAATCAATTATATTAATGGACTACAAATACACACTTGTTTTGATAGACTATCAAAACTTCCACAGATCATGTTATTAGTTAAATTTATATGGAGAGGAACC
>WUQG02429344.1:0-14471 GCA_011317285.2 Androctonus mauritanicus | reverse complement strand
ATCTCAAAATACTGTATAGTGAATTTGTTTTTGATATGTTGTAAAAGATGATAGTTGCTTGAAGCAAAATAGGGATTGTATGGAGGATGATCAAACAAATTCCAATTGAAATATTGAAATATTTCTTGAGTACAAGCTGTCATATACAGGTATGTATTATTGTGCAGCAAGATAATGCCAGAAGTCAACATATCATGCCTTTTGTTTTGAATGGACCTCTGAAATTTTTGTACTGCAATACACTTTGGACACAAGAAATCATAATTAATTAATTGTGGTTCTTTGTGCCATAAAGTTTAGTAGTTATTTTTAGAAGAATCTAGAATAATGCTATTAGAGAAAAAGAAACTTCTTGTAACTCAGCATGATAAATGAATATTTGTGCGCACTTCACAGTTAGTGGGATCATTGATGATACCATTCATTTTAAGTCACTGGTTACATGATGCAAATCAATAAATGTCAGTTAAAAACATAGTGGCTCAATAAATATTGAATCACTTTATACTGCTGCACATGCATAATATTCTGTTCAATTCCCACTTCACTGCTAAAAACTAATGGAAGTTACTTTCCTACTGCTTTTGTATTAATCTGAATGTACTAAGAAATTGAAACTAAAATATCCTTAAAGGAAAATTCAAAAATATGGCAATTAATAAATATCACTAATGCAAAAATCTATCAGAAAACTTGATTAAAAACTAAGATAGAATAGAGAAATAAAATATTAAATCTTTTTAGTTATAAGAATATATTGATTGCTATATTATTATTAAATGCTAATATGGATGACACAATAACTTTTACAAATTTGTATTTTTATCATTTTACCAAATATATTTGTTCATAAATAAATATACTCAAATTCAAAACAGTTATCAATAAAACATACAAATTCATTATAGTATTACTTAGTATTATTTTTAATCTAAAAAAGGCTAGGTTAAATGTTTTTCAAAATAAATGGATGTCTTCATGAAGGAAATGATTTAAATTCTAAATTTAATTTTGCAAAAATTATCTGAAATTTAGTGAGTTAATATCTTTTAAATTTATCATATAAAAATTAATCAAAACCTATTTATCAAAAGATTAGAACTCATATATTCAACACACTTTTGTAATTTTTATAAAAAGTTTATTGTTATAATTTAATCATTTATGTTTTAATTTTTTGTGCATTAAATGTAATTTAACATGTAGGACATATTTTGTTTCTTAAAATCTAAAATATAAATACTAATGTTATTTTTTTTTAGTAAATTCAAATATATTTTTAGATTATTTTAAATTATCATTTAGATATATAATTGTTTATTATATATTTTTTGATTTAGTCAAAAAGTAAATTATAATTAGCTTAAAATATTGAAAAAGTAAAAGAATTTAATCTTTATCAGGAAGAATCTTTTTATTTTATTATTTATTGATTTTAATTACAAAAAATTATATTTCTCAGATTTAGAAGAACAGATCAATAATTGCACCTATAAACTTCAGCAAGCAGAACAATTAATTGAAGGTTTAAGTGAAGAAAAATATAGATGGAGTAATGTTTCTGAGAAATTAAATCATATATATGAAAATTTAATTGGAGATGTTTTATTAGCATCAGCAGTTTTATCATATCTTGGTGCTTTCACTTCATCATTTAGAGTGGTAAGATAGATTATAAAATTTATAAATGTATTGTTTTAATTCTAGATTTGTTTTATTAATTAGGTTTCAGTGCAGCAAATTATTCTTCAAATATTGCTTTTCATAACTGCTATACGATGTATTGTTATTATTAGCATGATATAAAGATTTAAGGTTAAAGATGCTTGTGATTAGGCATGCAGTAGCCTAATCACAATCATCAAGCCGGAAACTTTTTAAAAAACATACATACCATTTTATTTTCAAATTTATGAAAAATTCAAAAATTATATAACAATTTTTAAATTTACAATAACAAAAAGATTTAGCAGAAAATATGTCACAAAATATATGTAATTATCACAGATTTTTCCATAAATTGTTGCTTTATAATCAGATATTTAAGAAACTGGAAATAAATGTAATTTTGTTTTTTTGTTGATTTGTCCAATCAATAACATAAAAATGTTTATAAGTTTAAATTTAGTTCTATAGATGTTACATCTATAGAACTAAATTTAAACTTATAAACATATTTCTGAAATTTGTTCATATGTAAAATAATATTTATAATTTGTAATGATTAATAATAATAAAATATAATTTTCAAAATATTAATTCATATTTTTGTATATTGAAAAGAAATAAATATAAATTACGGAATAAAAAAGATCATTAAAATAATCAATGATTTACATCATTAAATTGACAACAATACCTGAATAATAATTTTTTTATATAAAATAATTTGAAAGTTTATATGCAGGAAAAATTTATTTGGATACAAATTAGTGATTCCTTATGTAAAAAAAAAAAAAAACATAATCATTGTTTAAGCAAATTATGATAAAATAATTAATTTTTGATGATATGAATTTTTCATTAATTAAAATTATTTTTGTAAATCAAAACATAAGTATAAATTAATAGTTTCTTAAAATCAAAAATTTACAAAATGAATAGTTTATATGTTACAGGACAAGCCCAAATTCAGGAAATACTAGAATTTCCTAGTCAAAATGAGAAAATTCTAGTGCTTGTCAGATGTTCTAGTATTTCTTAGGCCGAACTTGAAGTGCCAAGCATTTCTTATTCAAAGTCCAGAATTTCTAGGTTTTCCTAGTCAAAACCAAAAGTGGCAAACAGTTAAAACAAAAATCTTCATTTCTCAAGTATTCATGCTCAGAGTTAAATATTTGCCAGCAGAAATTTCTTTCTTTAGAGAATATCTGCAAGGATAAACAAAATCTCATTGAAGAAGGCTTCAATCTGTGCCAGTGGAAGTGCACAGAACTAAACCTACTTTCAATGCACAGAGCATTATGTACCTAAATTATGTTTATGCAAAAAGAATAACATTTTGTGTAATTCTAAATGTCACAAAAGTCTACCTTGCAAAACTAAATGAGAGGTACCTAGTTGTGTTTTTATTTTTTAATCAATTAATCAACAATTTTTGTATTTGCGATAATACCGTGAATGCAAAAATTATTGCTTAATTGATTAAAAACATTATTATAATGAACATAATGCATATTTTATTACTTGACAGCAAATAATAATTTCATTGTTATTCTGTTGAGAAAATAAAATAAGACAAATCAAAAACAGAGCTTACTCTCATTCATTATTACATAGTTGACTTTAAAGAACTGAAATTGCAATTTCTTTTATTTTTATGGACAAATATTTAATATTTTTATTAGTCAAAGTTCGACATAAAATATGAACTTTGACTATTAAAAATATTAAAAGTTAAAAAACATAATTAGATACCTTTTATTTATTTTTGCAAGATAAGCTTTTGTGGCATTTAGAATTACAAAAATGTTATTCTTTTGTACAAACATAATTTTGATGTACAATGCTTCATTCGTTGAAAGTGGGTTTAGCCTTGTGTACTTTGCATTGCAATCTTCCTCAATAAGATTTATTTATCCTTGTTAGATATTCTCTAAAAAAAGAAATTTCTGCTGGCAAACATCGAACTCTGAGCAGGAATACATGAGAAATGAAGACTTTTGTTTAACTGTGTGCCACTTTGAGTTTTGACTAAGAAAAACTAGAAATTCTGGACTTTGAATAAGGAATGTTTGGCATTTCGAATTCAGCCTAGGAAATAATAGAACATCCGACAAGCATTAGGACATTCTCATTTTGACTAGGTAATTCTAGTATTTTCTGAATTTGGGTTTGTCCTGTAACATATATAAATAAGAATACTTTTATATAACACTAGCAAGATTATTCAACACTGGTCAGGAATTCCAGAAACATAAGAATTATCACATAAACTCTATTGTGTTATCAAAATGCTGGCACCCTTATTAGAAATAACCAAATTTAAACTAAAATTTGGAAACTAAAATTGGTTTAAAGTGAATTTAAAGATTGGCTAAGTTAGTGTTTATTCATTGTCTGTTTTTGAATATGTCCAAGCATTGTCCTGAGTTGTTATGGCTCTAGACTAGCCATTCTCAAGAAAAATTTTTGTGACCACTGATACAGCCATGATAAGTTGTGTTTGCACTGATCTGAAACTTTGTGATAAAAGTTACAGAATGGCAATGTATTAAAGTGTTTTCTGGTTATCTAAGATTCAGTTGCTGGTTCCACACATCTAAATTTTTCATAAGAGGTTCAGGTTCAGCCCATTGTAATCCTTTATTCACTTTTCACTTGAAGTTCCCAGTCTATGGTGATATCTGAAATCACAATCATGTACAGTATAATTTAGCAAATACAGTGACATGATTAAACCTACTTAGTATAACTATAATGTGATAAAAATTGATTATTTTTATAGGGAGTGAAATTACAAAATTTTTTATTCACTCATTCAATTTTTATTTTTAAAAAAAATCATTTTTAAAGTAACTAAATAAGATATATTGATTTGGATTAGTAAAAATGTGATTGCTTTAATTATATTTTAGAATAAAAACAGAAATCATTAATTGCAGAGCTAGGACTAGGATGTATCAAACAATTCATTTGCCTAGTGAAATTATGAAAGAATACAAAAATATCACTAAAAGATATTCATTTGAAGAAGTTCATTCATTATAGGGAGCTCAAATTTTTTTATTTTTTCTCTGGCACCAAAATTCTAGTGCCAGAGAAAAAATAAAAAATTGATCACCAAAATCTGATCAATAATTCAATGAACACATTAAATAGAAATTTAGCATAGTTATATCCATAATTTTTTTTAAATTTTACCTCTCATTTTCACACAAATATTTTCTTTTGTGGCCATATTAAAATCATCTAGTGACTTCACCTGAGAACCACTGCACTAGACTATAACTGTGATTGTGATTATTTTGATGCCATAAACAAGATGTGATGTCATCCATTGTTATAAATCATATTGATGTCACATTAGTGTGACTATGATGTCATTTTAATTCAAACATCACTCTGAAGGATTTAAATGAAGGCATTTTCATTGTCATTCAAAAATGCCCCACTCCATTTCCTAGGTTAACATAGAACTTAGGATAGTCTATGCTATCCATGGGATTATGAGAGGTCTCCATGCCAATTCTGGTTCCAAAAGGTTAAATTGTATGTGAGTGTTTGTGGAACAGATTGACAGACAGACATTGCATTTTATATATAGAGTTATTTTTATTAAATTATATGATTCCAACAATGAAATCATTTAATCTTGAGAAATAATGATACATAAATTAACTCAATTTGTTAAAAATTTTATAAACTGAATTATCACAACAGTGACAATGGCACAATTCAGATTAATTCTGAAATCTTTGTTACATCTATTATCCATTTTGATTCATGACCACATAGAAGAATTACAGTTTACAATTTTTCATCTAAAGATGTGAAATTGAACTAAGATTCATTTCTCATTTTTCAAAATACATCTTATAAATTGTTAATTTTTAGGAAGTTGAGAATAAGCTCTCTTGGAAAAGAACAATAAATAGTCTTTTTATTGCATCTCCAATTACACTAAGTTAATTATCCCAATGTCCCAATAGCAAAAAATTATTTTATTAGAAATTTTATACAAAAAAATAAGATTTGATATATATAACTATTTCTTTAGTCTATTATATCTATATTTTGTAAAGTTTTAAATTATTTAAAAATAAAGATATTATTTTTGAATTTAAATAAATTTTATACTCTTGTATGATTGTAATAAAAATATTTAGACAAGCAAAGCTATTGTATAAAATAATAAAACGAACAGAATATAAAGTGTTAATTTTTTTATTGTTATGTTAGTCCTTAATAATATTTTTTATCTATGTATTTAATAATATAGAATGTATAATATGTTAGTCCTTTAGAATAAAACATTTTTGTATTGGTAAAAAAAGTATTTGTATTTTATAAAACTTTCATAACACATTCAATTGCCAAAAGGAAAATGTTCAAACAATACTAATTTTTACCAAATCAGAAATTAATAGATTTTTTTTTTACATTAAAGAAATATTAAAATTGGGCAGATATCAAACACAAGAAAAACAAAATACTTAGACAGATAAAAAATTTTAATAAGATTAAGCTTTTTTTAATTATGTAAGTACTTGGTTTTTTTTTTTTTCATAGAACATCAAATGGATGAAAACTTATTATTAATATAGATTTATGATAATATTTACCACTTTATACTGATTGCTAGTTTAAATTTCAACTTATTGAAGAAAAAAATATTCAAAAATTTAAATATTTAAATATTAGTAAGTGCTTTAATATATTAACATAAATAAATTTTTGTATTGGTAAAACATTAATTATTATTTTTCGTTAATATTAAATATTTATTCTCCTCATTGTAATTGTATATTTTATGTAGAATCAAATTTTACACTGGATAAAAATTATTAATGAAGAAAATATTAATTGCACAAAAAACTTTTCTTTGTCTGAAGTTCTTGGTGATCCAATAGTCATTAAAGAATGGAAAATTGCTGGTCTTCCTATAGATGATTTCTCTGTTGAAAATGCCTTAATAATAAAGTATGTGAAATTATAATTTTTATCATATATCAATAGATTATTAATTGTAAAATAACTCATTATATAAGAAATTGTGATTAGATAATTTTGTAATTATATCTTTCCCATTTGGAGACATGATAAAACACAGCAATATATATTATATAAATTTTAATTTCATGTAAATATCTATATAATCACAAATTATTTATCATATTGAAATAGAAACAATTAAGGGAAGATTATACAATAATGCAATCAGAGTAATGTTTGTTAATATAGCTTTAAACAAACAAAATATTCCAAACAATCTTCTAAAATAAATAAATTTTAAAAGTTTCTGAAGTGCAAGAAATTAACTGCAGCACAAAAGTAGGAAAATAACATAAGTTTAATAAGATAACGTTTTCAGCTATTATCTTATTAAACTTATGTTATTTTCCTACTTTTGTGCTGCAGTTAATTTCTTGTATTATTAACAGTAGGATGAATTATTATACGTTTCTGAAGTGTTTATTTGTATAATTCTGTAAGTATAAAAAAGAAATTCATAAAATTTGATTTTATCATATTATTTCATAGTAACATAACTGCATTACTTTTTAAAAAAACTGTATAAATATTGTACTACAAAATGTGTAAACAGTAAATCTGCTAAAAATTCTTCTTGTTGTGTTTGATATTAAAATCTATACAATTATAATTAATTAAAAGAACAGAATAAGAAACTATAATTATATAATTGCTATTTTATTATAATTTTCTAATCATTATTGTTTAGAAATTAAAACTATTCTTATAAATCACTAAGCCAAATGATATTAATTTTATTCAGTTATAATCAATAATTTTTGACAAATCATTTTAAAATTTTGTTTTAATACTTTAATATCAGTACTTACACGAATTGCTCCTTTATGCGCTTAAGGGTGTAAGAAGTATAATCTAATCATATTAAAAAAATCTGCTGCTGAATGTATAACTATAAACATGATTTAGTTTTTAAATATGACTTCATAAATGAAAATATTGTATATTCTTATTTAAATATAACTATAATTTATATCATTAGAATATTAAACAATAATAATAAATTAATATAATCATTTCACTGGTAAATTAATATAATAAAATTCAGTATGTAATGCAAGAAAATATTTTTAGTATTTCAAACAAGTTTTTCCAAGAAAATAGTATTCTGATTTGCATCATTTCACTTCAGTTTGTATCATATTTTTTGGGAAGTAACTATTATGAAAATGTGAATGAAAAATTAATAAATCTAAAAAAGAAAAGTAAGAGTAAAAATAGAAACTGAAATCAGTTATAAAGTTTCTTTTTGTTCATATTTAACTTAGACAATGAATGGAAAAAACAAACTGCTAATCTATATCTGGAAAACATTACAAAAATTATATATCATCCAAGTAAATTCTTACTTATTTTGTATTTCACAATAATTTTCAACCTTTTGTTGTATAATGAAATATTAGTGCTAAATCCTGGGACATTAATATTATATTTTATTAACTTCATTAATATTATAAAATACAATAACAAATGTTTACATATTAAATATCAGATAATCAAGGTATTCAGTAGATTTTAATTTCACCAGAGAAGTTAAATTTTCATTTATGACCTTATAAATATCTTTTGTGATGTTAATGCTAAATGAATAAACTATGATATGAACATCTTGTATACCTTATTCATTGACAAATACTATATTATACAGCTATTTTGTTTATAATTTGAAATTTAGTAAGGCATAACATTTATTGAGTAAAAAGTTACACTCTTAATACAGGCAAAAATTATTTACTGAGAGAAATTTTCAAATATAAAAATTAGTCTCAATGTTTCCTTTATAATAAAAGAATATTCTTTTGATATCAATAACTTAGAAATAAATGTTTGATGATGATGATGATAACCATAAATATGGAAGAAAATAATTAATATATTGATATTAAGCTATTTGAATTTTATTATATCCAAAACTGTTTTGGATCTTATTGAGAAGTTAATTAATAGATGACTATTTAAAAACTGTGCAATTTATATCTAAAAATTTCATTTAGATAAATTATTAATTTCAAAAGTTTATAATTTTTTAATTTATTTATAGGAAAAGTATAAAATGGCCTTTAATTATTGATCCTCAAGGTCAAGCCAATAGATGGATTAAAAATATAGAAAAAAATATTAAAGTGGTAAAATTAACAGATATGGATTTTTTTTCCACATTACAAAACAGCATACAGTTTGGAAATCCAGTAAGATTTTAATTTATTTATTTGTTTATTATATATGAATTAATTATTATAATAGTACTAGTTACATTTATTATATACAGGTTTTAATAGAAAATATTGCTGAAGAATTAGATCCTGTTTTAGAGCCATTATTACAAAAACAAACATTCAAACAAGAAGGCAATTTATACATTAAGTTTAGTAATAGTATTATTGAATATTCTGAGAACTTCAGATTATATATTACCACAAAATTATGCAATCCTCATTATCTACCTGAAATGTTTGTGAAACTAACAATTGTAAATTTTATGATTACATCAGCTGGATTAGAAGATCAGTTGCAAAGTGTTGTTATAAGAAAAGTAAGACAAGAATTAGAAATTGAAAGAAATAGATTAATTCTTCAGAGTGTAGAAAATAAAAGGTTAGTATTTTCTTCTTGTTAAAACAAAATAATTTTAAATAGATTTGATTATTAATTAAAATCATTTTTAAATTTTAATGCCAAATTATAAAATTATAATGGTTGCACATAAAATTTATGAGCTTGATTTTTTTCTGCTGCCAAAAGCTAATTTAATTTTTCTTGTAGTAAATACTGACATATTGTTATGATATCAGGCATTAAATTAATTTAGAATCTATTGGCTTTTTCTGGTTAAGTTTAATGTTGATTTAATTAGTATATATCACAATGATATCATCCTAATGTTCACATGACATCATAACATCATGATCAATGGGATTTTTGGTGTTGCCATCCACAGTATGTCATAATGATAGCACATCAACATGATGATAAGATCATCCTGAATTCAAACATTATTCTGAAAAATTTAAATGAAAAGATTTTCATTGCTACCTCAAATGGTCTATATCTGGGGTAATCTCAATTCAGGATCATCTATAGTATGTTACCCATAGCATCATAGGAAGTCTCCATGCAAAGTTTGGTGCTGATGGGTTAAATAATGCAGAAGCCTTTGTAGAACAGATAAAAATTGTATTTTGTTTATATAACTAGTAACTATTGGCTTGAAAATCTATAACTGAATTATGATAAGTTGAATATAAATAAACAATAATTTTTTCATGTCATGCTGGGATATGTATGTTCTTCAAAGCTTATAAATCCCTTGTCTATCAGTGTTTTTCTCTGCTAATATTATAACAACTTTTGAATCAATAAAAGTTTTTCATGAAATTTAGTACTGATATTTTACTATTGAAATTATTATATTTCTTAATGCTGTCTCTCATCATTCTAATGTTACAGACGTGTATGTGAATTACACATTCTTTCCTGAAATACCAGTACTTATTTTTATATGAATTAATTTCTTGATTATATATACTGTAGTCTTTACTATTTAGATTCATTTTCTGATAAATATTCTCAATTTTAAAATATGATGTTTAAAGCCAGTAAAATATTTATCATTTATTAAGTGTAAAATGATTTTCAATTCAAAAAATTTTATATAAACAAAATGAAAGAATTAAAATTGAATCAGAAATATATAATAATTAAATTATTTATATATTCTGCAAGTCTTATAAAAGATTTTTAAATTTTAATACTGTATATAATTCTTATATATTTAACAATTTTTATTTTACCGATATAATAGACATTTAAAAGACATAGAAGATAAAATATTGAATCAGTTATCTTCATTTGAAGGAAATATTTTAGATGATGAAGCTGCTATTAATATTCTTTTCTCAACTCAAATACTTTTAGATGAAATTAAAACAAAACAGGTTATTTTTTATATCTTATACATTGATTATTATATATTGTGTATAGCACTTTAAAATTATCATGTTTAATTGGTTTTTATTTTTAGATTATTAATAGATATTATTTAAATTATTTATTCATAAAAATTGTTTACTTAGTTAAAGGGAAACATTTTTACATCAAAAAAATTTTTAGCAAATGAAACAAATATAAGCTAGTATGAATATAATTAAATTGATTAAAACTATAAACAATAATTTATATTTTGCATATAGTTTTATTGTAAATCTTTTATTTTACAGTTATAATTTGAATTAAATCTAAGTAAATTCCTTGAAATTTATATTTTTCTTTAATTACTATAAAAATATTTGTTTTATGAATTAATAATTGAAATTAAATATTGTTATTATTTATAATACATAACTTACATATTGGATAATTCCCACTCTGTTTAATTTTCCATGAATATTTATACTCATTCATTTATTTACTCTCAGCATACAATTAAGTAAAATAAGATCCCCCAATGAAACACTCAAATAACCTGATAAAAAAAAATATATATATATATATACAATCACCATTAAGAATAATAATTATTATAATTAATAGCAGCTCTTAACATGAATGAATTTTTATGTTTGACAGTCCAAAATTTAGGTATATATAAAAAAATCACAGTATCTTGCAAAAAATTGAGGCACATTATAATGAACACTACAGGATGGAAGCTTCCCACAGATGCATTTAGATATAGTTTTGATATTTGATGAAATGATTATATCATTCAATGATTTAACATTTAACAAATCATAAATTTCCTAGATATGGACATGTTGATTATAAAGGATAATAGAAATCGTTTTCACAGTATGATGAATAGCATTATCAAGTGTTTGAAATTTAGAAAAAAGAGGTAGAACTATAAATAAGAAGACATTAACACAGATGTAGGAGAATAATGAAATGAACCCAAATCTTAAATAACTTAATATCTTTGACCTGCCTAAGATATTGTCACATAAACCAGTTTTTTTAAATATTTTAGCACAAATACAATCAATGTGTGTTGAAAAAGTAAGCTTGGAATCAAGGTAAACACCAAGATCAAAATGAGTATGATATAAAGGAAAATTGGTATTATTAAAATAAATTTTTTCAGATAAACAAAACTTATGAACAAAACTTAAACAATTCAAAAATGAATTATCAAAAAAATAAATTATTTCTGTAATAAGTTCTAAATATAATGAAAACTTAATTTGAATCAGTTCATTGGTATTTGCCTTTTTTTCAGAACTCACAAATAAAAAGCAATTCTTTAATAAATAATTCAAAACTACAATAGATAAGATACTTTATTCAACTAACATTTTTGACTTTCATTTGAAGTTACTTTTAAGTTGAATAAAATATTTTAATTTCTGCTGTTATTAACTATTTTTGAATAAGAATTTTAAAATTATAAAAATCTAGAAGAATGTAAAGAAACATTAAAAAAGAATTTTCAAACATGAATTATATATTTGTAAAATTTAATATTTTTTTAGAAGGTGGCAGAAAAAACAGAAGCAAGAATAGAAGAAACTAGAGTTGGCTTTCAACCTGTTGCTGTTCATTCATCCATATTATTTCTCACAATAACAGATTTGATTAAAATTAATCCAATGTATCAATATTCTTTGACATGGTTTATCAATCTTTTTGAAAATTCGATTGATTATTCTGATTATGAAATGCCATTAGATGAGAGACTTAAAAATTTACAATCTCATTTCACATATTCTCTTTATATAAATATTTGTCAAAGTCTATTTAAAAAGGACAAAGTAAGTAAAAATTATGTCTTATATCTTTTTCTTTTGCATTCATAAATTAATATTTCTGTAACATATTGAAGCATCAATTCATTATAAAGTTTTTTAACTAGTGTTTCATAATAGTTCTGGTAGTCCATCAAAGTAATCTAGCTGCTATATCAAAATCTTCAATATCTTCTATTATATATAAATGTTCTGCCATTTTGAAAATATATTTAACGTAATTTTACAACTCCTAGTTTTCTTATAATTTAAGGATTGATATAGCTTTCTTATTAAATGTAATTATAACTTTAAATTCAATATTTCATGAATTTTTTTACAGTTCTAACTGCATTTTCTTCAGATTATAACATTTACACTTATCAGCACTGAGAGAAATCATGGACAGTTTTTCTATCCATTCTATAGTTTTTGATCTAGATCTTTATCAATGATATTTTATGTATCTTCTCTAATTAGCAACATTTACAATTTAAATTTTCATAGCTGATAGTTTCCATTATTTAAGTTAAACTTGCAAATTTTATTTTTCGTGAATTGACATTCGTTCTCATTATGCTTATTTAGTTATTATATAACATATATACATGTAATATAGTTTAAACAATAATATGAATAAATGAAAATGAAAAAATAAGAAAATGAAAATAATGATTCATTAGGTGCTTTCTTTCACTGTTATATATATTGGATTCCTAATCTATTTGTTATGATTGAATTTCTTAAGTTACACATGAGTAGAATACACAGAAAAACATTTTAATGGAAACCACAGCTATATCATGGTGGCCATTTAGTGGTGGATGTGAGAAAATCATACAAAGAAAACTAAAAATAATAATTAGGAAAGAGAATTGTCATCAATTAAATGTTTCTACTAGTTGAATACTAACTAATTACAACATTTGTTTAAACATTGACAGTATAGTAGATTTCTATTTACATAATTAATTTATTGTAAAAATTTTTGCATAAATTGAAAACTGTTAAATCCAATAATGCTTAAATTCAATATATACAAATACACACATTGATAAAAGGAATGACTAGACATTTATGATTATACTTTAATCATATATTTGAAAATAAAGACCATAATTGATATTAAAAATTATAAAATTGTTTAATAAAATTTTTATTCACATTTTATAGAAATTAAACACAAAAATATTTATGCATTGGTGAATTTATGAAATCACATAATTCAAAATTTCATAAGTAGAGAACCTACTGAATATGTTTAAGATCAAATTACTGAGAAACTGATAAGAAATCCATTGTGCATTTGAAATGTCTATTTGAATAAAGAGACATAATATGCTTCTTTATAACTCAAATTGTGGAATTCTCATTCTTCATTTAATTTCTGAAATCTTAAATTTTAATTTTAGACTAATTTAGATAA
This sequence comes from Androctonus mauritanicus, assembly GCA_011317285.2. NCBI lineage: Eukaryota > Metazoa > Arthropoda > Arachnida > Scorpiones > Buthidae > Androctonus > Androctonus mauritanicus. Next base: position 614 of record WUQG02429344.1, on the reverse strand, counting down.
TATAAAAATATCAATATTTCAAGAGTCTAGGATATTTATACATTCTAAAATCTACTTAAATATCAATTTCATGAATGAATGTCATTCAATGCACATATTATACTTGACTAACATTTTTCACAAAAAAATCTACTGTTTAATATTATAAATATCATTCTTTAATCTTATTTTCCCTGTCTTGCAAATTTATCAGATTTATCATAATTTCACAGTAGTACAAATTTCCTATATTTTCTCCAGTTTAAATTATCTTTTATATAAAGATTTACTTAGATTTTTTTTCCTATCTTATTAAATAAGTTTGAAAGTCTCCTGAATATAATATGTGGAAATTAGCTAGATAAAACAGAGTAATGGGGATTAAGCAAGCTATTATGCAAGTAATGCTGCAAAGTCGCGAATTCTAGCGAGTGAGAATAACAATAATAAATGCTTAAATTCAACCTAACAGTTAACACGACTCTGCAAAATCCAGAGTTTTGCCTGAGCTCAGGTCTTTGATTAGTTTCTAACAAATAAATTATATTCAAAATAAATAATGAACTAAGTAACGTCTAACCGGCAAAGTAGAAAAACCGGTTAAACGTATAAAACTATAAAAGTACCGAACAAGT
>WUQG02429333.1:0-14471 GCA_011317285.2 Androctonus mauritanicus | reverse complement strand
AAGACATACATAACACTACAAAAGGCATCACTACTCAATACATGCAATATAGTAAGAAAGTTTCTCAGCACTGACACGGACAGTTAACACACAACTAAACATCACAAATAGTTGTCTTGACTCTTGTCTGACATAGCGGTTTATTCCATGCTCACATTGATAAACAATATAATAATAATAATATTCACAAAAAGGTATGATTTTACGTTATCATCATATGAATGAAAATAGTACATATTGAAAAATGATGACAAATAGAGAAAACTTTTCAAAAGGACTGCAATTCTATCTGACGCAGGCATTGAAAAAATGAATGATGAAATTATAGTATTTCTTCACATCTTTACTGATGTATTTACATCACATTTTATACACATGAGACCCAGCATTTGGTAGATTTTTATTTTTTCCTATTAACAAAAAACCAGTGTAAAGTCAAAACAAGATAAATCGAAATAAGTCGAGGTATAACTGTACTCCAATTATACCTTTTGGAAAAACTATACATTAGAGAATTAAATATTCACCCTCCATCAATTGATGATTAAAACAGGAACTGGCAATTGTTATGTTAAAGATCCATTCCAAAAACTACTGTATTTTGGATTTCAAAACAAATTTTCAAAATAGTGGCAGGCATCAGTTTAGCTACTACTCGTGGAGAAATACTAAAATTTTATTGTTCATTTTCTTGTTGCTGCACTAGAGAGAAGTGTAGTCCTTTTGGAGTTTTTTCTATTTGTCATCTTTTGATCTATACTATTTTCAATCATATGGTGCTAATGTAAAATTGTACACATCCAAATTATATACAATTCTACATAACGATAGGTATGTTACATTGTTACATCCCATACATATTAATGTTTGTATTATTAACTAAAGCCTAAATCGTATCTCATTACTATCACATTTGGCCTATAACATACCTATTAACATAGTAATTATTAATTAATCTAAATTTTAATTAATTACATGTTATCAACAGCATATATCAAAATTTTCATCTAAAATAATCTTCATGTAAGATCATTTTCAGAGAAGGAATAGCATACATAATTCAGCTAATTACAAACATGGCTATACAAAAAAAAAATGCAAAGAATTCCAAATCGTACACTGCCACACATTAGAAATCACAAAATATCCATAGCTCTAAGACAGGAAAGACCAAACTTGTTCTTTCCTGCCTTAGAGCTGTGGATATTTTGTGATTACAAAAAAAAATTCAAGAAAACTCATCATATATGATAAAGATAGTATGCATTTGCTTAAATATGTTCCTACCTGTTTTTTCAGTTTTACTACTCGCTTTCCTCCATTTTTTTCACCACCAATGGGTTTCACAACAGTTTTAGGCTTGCGTTTTGGTCTTTCCTTTTTGGTGGTCTCCTTCTTCACATTGTAGATTCCTCGTCTTTGATACATTCGAGAACGGGAATATCTCCATACACCACCTGGTAATTTGTAATTTCGTGGCCGATGTGCTTTCTTTGCTGGTTTTTTGCTAGATGCATCTTTCGACTCTTTCATTTCTACATCTGCCATCTATGAATAATCAATTTTAGAAATTTAAATGTGTGATATACAAATATAGAGAATTCATTGAAATATAGAGTAAGCTATTATAAAGTATAAAATTTTGATTAAAATGTTTTATTAAAGCCTTAAATTCTATTAATAAGTAGAATTAAAAGGCAATATTTTATTATTTTTCATTTAAATAATAGTATCTAACAATCTATATTCATGTTTATCATCAACGCTAAACTTTTTTAAATTACAAAACTAACAACTTTCCTATCAGGTCTAACTTATATACAATTTATTTACTTATTTTAAAACGATGGATTGATATAAAATACCTTTGATAAATTAGATTTCGTCACACAGAATTGCCTTAACTCACAATTCCAGTCTCATACAATATGGCAGGATTTTGTCTAGACACGTTGCCAATTCGAACTTGACTCTCATTAAAAAAATATGGCCATAAGAATTATTTCGGGATCATTATTTAAAATACTGTATGTAAAATATTTTTAATATATTATATATAAATATAATATATATATATCATATTTTTAATCTTCGCTTTTGAGAAAATAGATATAACTTTATGCTATGAGAAATACGGCTTGGATGACGGGTTTAAAAATTTTTATTATAGTATAATTGCTTAAAACTATTACATTATATTTTTGTAACTTAATCATCTGAATATAGTACGGCATCCATATTTAAATAAATATAATATTTCAAATTTAGCGTTCAGTAATGGCTTAGCAAAACGAGCTATTTCCATTATTTTTTCTAGATACTACTGTAGCGTTCGATTTTCTGGGATGTCTGCAATCTGCTAATATCGTTTTAAACTAACAAAGAGATTGAATATAATCAAAAATTATCTAAACGACTAAATCTATGGAAATTTTTTATATGAAAATACAAATTTATTAATGTAGTACTTCAAAATTTTAGGCTAAGATGGCTGCATTTCTTATTAAATTATCCATTTAAATTAACCATTAAAATGGTTAATTTAATTTAAATTAATCATTTAAATGGAAATTATCCATTTAATCTTAAATAGAAGCATATTAAGATTCCTTGTTTGTGAGAGGATTTATTTCAGACGATTAATCTAAAAATAGAATTAAAACTACTCTAATTTAAATTTTATGAATATCTACACGTCTGGTGGATGCCAGACGTATTATTCTGGTCCGGCATCCGGCCGACCAGGTCAACATGTCTTTTCTCTCGTTTTTTATTGTGGCTGAAATGACGTGTGATGAAGCAGTTGCATATTAACCTGAAGGAAGATCCAAGTTTAATTCCGAGTCCATATCTTAGATTTTCAGGAATGGTCCGGGTCCAGCCAGCTCATTGAATTCCATCCTTTAACTTTCCGGTTCACTCAATCATGGGTACTGGTCAGTCTGTGATGAGTTCTAAAAGCAATCGCCGGCAAATACATCCAATTGGCTGGCCGGATTGGCCATGTGAAACGCGTCGGCTTTCCCCCATGGAGGACCCGGGTTCGAGTCTCGGGTTCCATCTCTTGAAAAAAAAATTTATCATGGGATCCGGCCGGGCCCCTCGATCCCCTTCCTTTACAATCCGGCTGATCCTCCGCAGGGGTGGGTAGCCTGTAGAAGGGCTTGTTTCGTTCCATCGCATAATAATCTTAGAGAATGGAATAGAATATGTTTCATCTCTTGATTAAAAAAGCATCCAATTGTGATTCGGCGGCATAATTCAAATTAATCATTTTTGTTTTACGCTTTCTAGTGAGAGGAGTGTCAAACGGTTGGCCATCAGAAGGATAGGATTCAAAGATAACTTAACGTATAAATTTTAAATAAATTTCTCCTTTTAATTAATTAAATTTACTCAAAAACATCTAATATGTAAAAAAAGTCCAAGAATGTATTAAATAAATATGATACTATATTTACTACAATTTAGAAGTGGCTACTTTTATAACAACCTGTGATGGGCTCTATATAAGGCTGTCGCCAGATACAAAATATCCCTCGTGCGATTTATGGCGGCTTAACTAACTTAACAACAATAACAATAACAGCTACTTTTATAACGCCACTTCCCAATCGTTACGATTATTATTATTTTTTTTTTGTCAACAGATGACGCCACTTTCCATTCTAGTAGAACACTAAGTGGCGGGGCGAAACAAGCCCTTCCACAGGCTGCCCACCCCTGCGGAGGGGTCAGCCGGATTGTGGAGGACGGGGATCGAGGGGCCGGGCCCTGCCCCGCCCCATGATAAATATTTTCAAGGGGTGGGACCCGAGACTCGAACCCCTCCAGAGTGGAAAGCCGAAGCGTTTCCACGCGGCCAATCCGGCCAGATGAGTCGCTTAAGGTGGCCCCAGTAAAAGAAATCGAGAGAATCCAAATGCCGGTGATCGTGCAGGATACGAAAGATTTGGACTATTTGTTCCGATCCAGCGCTGGGGAAACTCTTCGTTCAGATACAGGATAACACGACTACCGTTATGTGCTGGTGCTCCGTCTTGAAGAAACCACATCTCTTATTTTGACATAAAAGAACAATATGAATTATTACTTGTGCATCGTTTTTAATGGAATTACTGTAACAATAAAAACATAAAAATAACAGAAACACTGGTGGAACAATTTCGTATAATATGGTTTCCCAATTGTCGAATTGCAGGTAAAATGCGATCACGTAGTATAGACAGATAGACGCCTTGTGTGAGTCGATGAGAGATAAAAAATGACCCAATTATTTGGTCGCCCACTAGTCCTGCCCAAACATTTACAGCTTTTTGATATTGAGCTCGTATAGCTGACATCTGGTGTGGATTATCCGCTGCCAATACCGAGTAAAGTGTAGTGCTGCAGCAAAATTGAGTCTTTCTACAGTTAAAGCAATATTCGACTATTATAAATCGCATAGGACATGGTATCAGAAAATAACAAGCCACTTTAAAAAACCTAAAGGTGTAATTATTTCAGTAGATTTATACAGAATGGTGGAAACGACTTTCAAATATAAATTAATCAAAAAATATATGCTTGACAAATTTCGTACCTACAGAAACGAAGGCTTATCGGTTCATTACTGGCATTTATGCAAATGGGCTAGAATGGGTGGGGAAATTTACAAACCGAAGAAGAAATGCAATAGTATATCATTTATTGACAAATTTAAAAAATAATATAAAATAACATCTCGAAAAATAACAAAATTTCTAACCAAAAACATCTATGAAAATGAACAACAGTTACTACTTTTATCACAAGAGTTTGTGGCAGAAGTTAATTTATACACAGCCTCCAACAACAATCTTGAAACAACAATATATGGAATACAGATCAAACTAGATTTGAATACGAACTTACTTCGAATAGAACTCTGGATTATCGAGGCAATAAAGATGGTATCGCTATTATCCAGAATCTTAACGCATTAACACATTCGTATACAGCCCAAGTGATGATATGTAAAGGAGGCTTTTTGGCCAAAAAGATTTATTTATGCTTACAAAAAATACAAGGTAAATTCGGACAGAGGGTTGCTGAAGAAGTATCTAATTTAACGAAATCTTTTCCAAATATTCCTGTGGAATGTTCAAAAAGTGAAAAAATGTCCCTTTTCTCATACTTTAATAGGTGAAAATCAGCTTTTCCTTTTTGAAATATATAATGATTATGAGTCTTATATTCAACAATAAAGTTTAATTTGTAATAAAACTTTCTGTAATATTTCTGTAAATCTTTGTAATTAATTTCACAAATATAAAAAAAAAAACAGTATTATACATCATAAATAAAAATATCTTTTATGAATGAGAAAAAATAGATAAATTCGCTCTTTTTCAAAATAAAAAAAAAATTCAAAAGATCATTCTGATTATCAGATACGTTAATAAACGTAATACCGACAACAATCATAAGCTACCGGAAGTGGCGTCAGGTTGCGCATGCGCAATTGGCAGTGACACGCGGTGTTTTTCGGCTATATTCTCCGTTTTCGGTGGGCGAGCGAAACAAATGATTACATATTCGTGATTCCCTCATCGAGACGAATCCAAATATATATATATTATTGGGAAATTCGTGATTCAACCAGTAAGTTTTCCTTGTTAGTACTCTTACTGAGTGGAAAGTGGCGTTATCTGTTGGCAAAAAAAAAAAGAAAAAGTATCTCGTCATTCATATTCGTTTAAATCTGAACTTATAAGCTTTTTAAATATATTTTATTAAAAATTAGTTCGCATTAATTATACTAATTTATTATAATTATAAATTATACTTTAATAAATTCATCGATGTGAATAGATCAACTGGAATAGGCATAATGCCGAAAGAGATCATTACGAAAAAGCGCTTCTGGTGGCCGCTTATTGAAATTTTTCCAACGAACGAATGCATTGTCTTTAGAATAATCTGACAGGCTTTGTATATATAGAAGGAGTTTGTTTAACCAGTTTACATTATACAATGATCTCTGGTGTTGAATAATATACTTCCGCTTCTTTTGAGGAATACACGTGGGGCTATCGCTTTCCTCCATTTCTTTCGATGGAATAAAATCATCTTAAATTATAATTAAAGCTTTAATTATGTTAACTACAAGTAAATATATGTAAAATTAGAATAAAATGTTCATCAAAATGCTACTTACAAGTTCTCATCAAACAATTTAACTTCCAAAGCGAGAGAAAAATAATGGCGGCACTTTCTGTTCGTCCCGAATCAAAGTCTAATCAGGAATGAGTTTCAGTATAAACCTTCCTCGTTCAGCTTAAACGCTATGCACTAGGGTGTGACATTTCCAAACGAGTTTGGCTATTCATGTTTCGTTCACATTTATGAGATTAAAAAAATTCTACGATTTGCACTGGTTTATATTGCATAGTGTAAACAGGATATAAACGACGGTTATTAAGCTGTTGGAAAGTAGCATAATACAATACAAGAAAAATAAGAAATAAAAGAAGATTCCTACGTCTCAAGAGGCATTGTTTATTATAATGTATTTAAATGTCAAACAGTTTCTTTTATTTTATAAAAGCACAAATTTCAGACTAGATGGTCGCTAGATGGCAACACTTTAATAGAAGATAAGCATGGGTCATGGAACAAGATTTACAATATAAATACTGTGCTGTATTTATTCATTGCAGATTTTGGATTTAATGTTCTCTAACAATTAATTATGGCAGCTCGAAAACTTATGATGATAGGTAGGTGTTATGCTCCAAAAATGAGAAAAGTAGTAACCGTTTCAGTTCCAGATGAAGTATTTGATGATTATTTAAAGGCGGTAAGAATGAATATACCTAAGAATGCATTCCAAATTGTGTTAATGATTTATTTGTTTATTATTATATTGATTAACAGTTAAATTATATTTTAATAGTATTTTACTCACGAAACTGAATATGAAGTTTATGATCCTGACGAAAAATGCAAAAGGGGCGATATAGTTCTCATTAAAGTACGTATTATATTAAAGTATATATATTTTTTTAAAACACGTTTTACATTTATATAATGTTATGATATACACAATATTCTATCGATCAGGTAGGATTGTATTATTTATGAATTGCATTAAAAATGATTTGTGGCAGTTTTTATTTATAAATTGTTTCCTTTTGAATATGCAAAATCTAAACTGTAATCAAATAACTTAATACAATATTTGATAAATGCAAACTGTAATCGCTTCCTTAAATCGTTTTTGAGCTTTAGTATATTATTGCTATATAACAAACATCTTTAATCAAATTTTGTGTATTAACTAATTTGTAAGTTGTTTAAATAGATCTTGATCTTTAACACTTTCTAGTAGCATGTATCAAAGTATCAAATAAAGTTATACAATAATATCTTTCAATATTAATATTTAGGGATTAATGAGAATCATATACAGACAGTTCTCAAATTATCTAAATTTTAGATACATAGATTCATAATTGCATAATTCCTGATTTACAAGAAAAATGTACTTATCAAAAAAAATTAACCTATAATGCAGCAAAATGAGAAAATGCATGAAAACACTGCCATGTAATATATTTTCATTCATCTTTTTCCTTATATTATTGTTCATCACATGTGTACTTATTAGGCTAATTTTAGTTAAGCTGCCATATTGCACATGGGATACACTGTTTCTTGTTGGTTGGCCAACATACAATAGCTCTTCTGAAAAGCTAGAGGTATAGAAATCAGAATTGAACTTAGATCCACCATGATTGTAAATGATTGATTTACTATGCAGCCATTTGCCCAACTATTGTATTTATTCTTTAATATTACAATTTTTATTGTCACGTCTTTGTTAACACATTAGTGTTTTATAAGATTTGCTTTGATGTAAATTTTATTTTGATCTGTGTTGTGTTTTGTGGAATGATCAACCTATGTTAGTTGGATTTTATCTTAAGTTAAAATTAAATTATTAAAAATTTATAATTAAAATTAAATTTAAACTTTATAAAGTATTTAGTTAAGTATACAAAAATAGTTAGGTCTTTTTTCACAAGACAAAAGAAAAATCAAATTGAAACTAGTTTTATAATGAATAATCAAAATTTAATATTCTTAAACAATAATATAGAAATATCAGTTTTCCCTATTTTCAGGACATAACCTCTTGCAATTTTATAAAAATTACTATTGTACTAAATAATTATATAGTAAATATATATACAGTAAAACTTCGATCTAACGTTTTCCAAGGAGACGGCGAAAAAGCACGTTAGATTGAGGAAAACGTTAGATCAAGAAACGGCAAAATAAAAAAGACATACATATATAGGTAACGCGGACCTGCAAAATTTTGCAATGTGAGGAGACTATTAGATGAGTTCCACTGTTTTTAAAAATTGTAATACCATATATACTCACATAAATTATGATAAAAAAGTGCATGAATTTGTAACTTGAATAAAGGGTATGTGATTTCAGTGAAGAAAGGATTATATGTTTTTAAAAATGTTTTTAAATTGTGATAAACAAAACTTTTTCTTATCAGTAGCTTTTGATTTAGTTAAAATATTAACTTATAATGATCCATTATTCATTTATTTTTATTGCTCTTCTCTTTAGAACTATAATTTACTTCAGATTTTTCTTCATCCAATTTTTAAAGAAAATTTTTATTTTATAAATTTTGTTTTAGTTATCATTTAGTATTCTTTCCAAACTGTACATAAATATTTTATCTTTTTTTATTTAATTTTTGGCATTTTTAGATTTTTATAAAATAAATTTTTAAAAAAATTTATTGATTATTTATTTTTTTTAAATGTTTTGGAGCTTACCAGAATCAGAAACTTTTCTTCTACTTAATTAAAAAGTATAAAATTAAAATAAATAATCCTTTAATTATTTCCTCATTCAAAAATTTGCCACAACTTTATTAAATTCAGTTTTACAGTAATTCTAATCAAAACTTTTAGTCTTGCATTAATTTAAAATGATTTAATGAAATTATTTGTCATTTTAATTGATGAAATATTAATTTTATGTTGTTGATAAATCTAAAACTCTATCATCATAGATTCATTAATACAGAAGTAATCAGCAATAGGACGGTTTCCAGTCTTTTCTGAAATATTTTTAATTTAAAATCTAAAAGAATGCTTTAATACAATCTTTTTTCATTTTTTGCATAACATAATATCATTCATTCTAGAAAAATTAAAAATTAGTTAAAAATTAAAAATTATCCTAGCAGAAACATTATTTAATGCATATACAGTAGTTTAAAACAATACTCTATAATAAAAAATTATTTCTACAATTTTTAAAACCTCTAGTGACATGCTATTTGTTTGAATAAATATACCAATAATAAATCCTTACCCAATCTTTATACTTATATAAAGATTAGAATATTTTAAAAAATAAGATTTATAATATAAAAAGCTTATATATGTTTTTGTAATAAAATTTATTTTTCCTAAATATAATTCCATCATCATCATAAGCCTATAGATTAAAAGTTTAATTATAAATTATAGTGTATAGTTCCAAAATTAGGTTGTATTAATATTTAATTTAAAAATTCCTGCTTTTTATTAATATTTTTTAACACATTAAGCAACTTCTATAATAGGAAATATTTTTCATTATAAAATATTTTCAGCCTTTCTGAAAGACACTTTTCTGTATACACACACTCTTTTTTTAAATGAACACTTTAGAACAGAAAAATAAATACACGTAGTTTTTATATAATATTTTGCTCTGTTCTAAAGTGTTCATTTAAAAAAGGGTATGTTTACTGAAGAGAGTCTCTTAGAAAGGCTCAAGAAGTTTTATAATAATAAATATTTCCTGTTATAGGAGCTGTGTATATGTCAAAAAAATGTTTTTTTTTTATTGTGACTTATAAATAATTATCATGCTGCATAAAAAAAGTTGATAAAATATTTTTTGTCATTCATTTTTTGCAATGTTGTATTTATGGATTTGAATCTCTATATATTTTATTTTTATTATGATTTGATTCTTATTTCATAGTTATTAATCCAGAAATGTACAAAATTAAAATAAATATAAAAAATTTTCTCTACATAAAAGAAATATTGTATAAATAATAGAATTATTTTATATGTCAGAAGCATGTATAACAGATTTATTAATACTCTTCAGCTGATTTATTCTACATTATTATATGATAAATAAATTACGTTATATTTAGCATGTTACGTAAAGCAAATATAATTACATTAAATTAATACATAGACAAATAATTTTAGAAAAATAGAATATTGTAAATATAAATTGAATAATTCAAACATCTTTGTTGTGAATTTACATCTCTCAAGGTACCTTTTTGCAATTTTGTGAATTTGATTTCTGAAAATGCATAGCAGCATTCAATAGAGCACCTTAAGAAACTTCTAAACAGACATTTATTGACAGAATGCTAATGAGATAAAAACTACAGAAGTTCAAAGTTCACAGAATAACTGATATTATCTAATTTTCAATAGACATAATACATGTTTAATTGCAACTATTGTTTAGGCCTACCTTAAAGATGATTATGTGATTCAGATAAAAATGGAAGGAACAGTGAGCACATTTTAAGAAAGGTAAAAGATAGACAATTGGATTCATGACATATATCTCACAAGTATTGAAATTGAAACAGTAATCAACAGTGTAATGAATGTTTAAGATATCCAGTTTTTTAGAAAGAGTATTCGATCATATTTTAGAAATTGGAACTGTAAAATTGGGAATGAATAAGAAAGATTTTAGAAGAAAGAAAGGTTAAGAAAGGGAGGTTTAATTTCAATACTTGTGAAACATGTCATGAACCCAATAGTTCATCTTTATCTTTCTTCAATGTGTTCATTATTCCTCCCATTTTTGTCTGATCCACACTAACATACTTCAGATGCACAACAGTTGCAATTAAACATGTATTATGTCTGTTGAAAATGATATAATACCAATTATTCTGTGAACTTTGAACTTCTGTAGCTTTTATCTTGTCAGCGGTCCTCAGTAAATGTTGTCTGTTTAGAGGTTTCTTAAGATGCTCTATCAAATGATGATATATCTTTTTCAGAAATCAAATTCACAAAATTGTGAAGATCCATTGTCAGTTCTAAAACTTTTTATCAACAAAGTGTCTTAACATTTGATAAAAATATAAATCATATGAAAGATGTTAGACACTCCAATTCTGAGCTGCAGGAATCACTATTAAATCAATTTTGATTAGTAGTATTTAATAAAAATATTAATCAAACTTATGATCTAAATAAATATGATGTAATATTGATGAAAATTTTATGTTGAATGTTTATTTAGTGCTATAATACATATAAATATTCTTAATTATCAGTTAAGGAAGAAGAATGTTAAATCTAATTATCAGTATGTTTCACCAATAAGGAGTTTTATTGTCATGACAAAGTATGTGACAATAAAAAATACCATAACAACAAATTGAAAAATTTTTTAAAAATAGATTTGGATTTGTTGTTTAAAACTAAAATGTTTATTCATTTAGTTAAGCATATCAACAATATGATAGAAAAGTGATTTAATGTTCAGATTAATTAATTAAATTTCAATACTTTATAATTTTCAAAAAAAAAAATATGTTCTGCATTTTAATTGTAAGTAAAATATTATATTCTTCAAAATATATTAGAGCATAAAATAATTTATCAATTTAAAACAATCAGTGATTTAAAGAAATTGAAGAAAATTAAATTCAATTTCAAATGCAATTAAAAGTACATTACTAGCTATTGGTAGCTGTTGAATCTATTTAGAAGTTCTCTATTGGTTGAAATTGTTAGCCATTATTATAAATATAGCATTAATCAAAAAATTTAATGCTAGTAGAAACAGCAGGAATGATAGAGAAATTCTTGTTCAAAATAGAGTGTATTCTATAATGGTTGGCTAAAATCAAACTAAAAATTCTAATTATCAAAATAATAAAAAAAAAAGATTGTTTAAATTAACATCATAATCCAAGATGGAAAAATATAAGGAAATGTTAAACTATATTGCTAATTTTGTACTTGATTCCTTTATGATATTTGATAAAGCACTATTATACAATGTGCATATTTCTCTTAAATGTACATTTTTGGGCCTAGGTTTATATACTTTTTCATTATTATAAGGAATGTTTGGCTTGATTTTGTCACAACTATTATAGGAGACCCTATATTTTTAATCAATATTGTCATTAATTGATCTGTTTAATATTATATATAGCAGCAGTTCTCAACATTTTCATAAATACATACCATCAAAATCAAAATTCAAAAATTTCAGTACCATTAACAAAAATATACCTTTTATATGCAAATAGGAAATCAAGATTATACATGTACCACTAGTCATGTCTTGTGTACCACCAGTAATATGTGAGACATGACTAGTGGCTGAGAACTACTGATATATAGTATTTGAATATATATGCAATACAATGTGACTACATTATTCTCACATTTTATCATAGCTATATTTTTTGCCAAGCTTTTCAATTATGTTAAATAGCAGTTGAAATATAATGATTAAAGAATGATATCTATAATATTTTTATTTATAGGAAATGCCAAAACCTTTAAGTATCAAAGTAAAGCATCAAATTCAGAATATAGTTTATGAAGCTGGTAATGTCATTGATCCACTTAGTGGACGAAGCTGTTTCAAAAATCAATATACAGATGAAATTGATACAAGCACAGCAGCACTTGGTTATCAGAAGTCTTTTAGAAAATTTTTAGCCACAAAATCAGAATCTAAAGGAGAAATTCCATCTTCTAATACATGAATATATGTAATTTATAAAACAAAAATACATTGTTATATAAGATAATACATATTAATTAATTAAGAAGTCAAATAATAAAAATAGATTTGAACCTGTAAAATTATGATTTTAATAAATATGTTCAATTTTAAATCATTATCTTCTAAATTTTGATTTTATATCAGAATTTTTCCTCAATTCAAAGATTGAGAGTAGTATTTGTATAAGATTTTTTACAAAAATTATTCAATAGAAAATTTTCAATCTCAAACACCTAATTGATTTTTGAAGCATATATTTCTCTCATTCTGTAATTACCATATAATAACAAATTGATATCTGACATTGTTACTCTTATTCAATTTTGGTTCCCAAACCCATTTTTCAGGAAGTGTTTGGCCCAGCCCATTGAATTCTATTCTTCAATCTGTTAAACCCATCACAGGCAGTGGCCAGCCTATAGTAATATCTAAAAGTGGTCACTTCCATAAATATCCTTGTGAGATTCAGTATCATAACTAAAAATTAATTGACATTGTCATATGGTACTAATTTATTAATTAATACTGTACCTTAAAACATTTAAAAATGACATTTTTTTCAATCAAGTTCATTGTAATTTAATAAATACATCTGTAGAGAAATATAGGGCCACAAAAGTGAAAATATATAAAAATTAATGTGCATTATACAAGATATACAATATTTTGTCAGTTAATAAAAATGCAAAATGTACAGGACTTTAAAATAGGAAAAGTTCTGATTCATTTATTAAAGTATCTATATAGTAATGTTATTTTCCATCTGATATATTACACTGATATAAATTAACATCACTTTACAGAACTTTATATAACAAAGTTGCTTTTTATTAATAAAATATAGTGCTATGTACTCTCATACTTAATTATATTTGCAAGGTGATACTATGAAAATGGTTGTCTGTCTAGAAGAATAGTTTACACCAGATACCAGATACTTGACTATCTAGGTATTCATTCACAAGCAGGATACAGTTTTTATATATTTCATAGTACTCTATTAAATAAAATTACTATTCATTATAATACAAGTTGGAATAAAGAATAGGAATATCAGATTTTGTCAATAAATACTCAAAAGGGAAAAAAATCTTTATTCTTTAAACTTAATTTTTTGGAAATTTATCACATCAGTATTTTATGGTTGGTAAATTTAGTTATTGTGCAAGTCTTATATGGAATATTATGGCAACAGCCATTTCTGAACTTTTATTCAGCGATATCTTTATGGGATCACTGAAAAATTATAGATTACAACAAAATGATTCCGGGAATTTCTGAAAAATCGAATTCATTTGGTTTCTTTTTGGTCAACAAATGACGCCACTTCCCATTCTGTAAGAACACTTAACTGACAGGGCGGAACAAGCCCTTCTACAGGCTGCACATTCCTGCAGGGGGGTCAGCCGTATTGTGAAGGACGGGGATCAACGGGCCGGACCCAGATTCCATGATAAACATTTTCACGGGTTTTTTGTCATATTTTATATGCCTTTCTAATCAGGGAGATCACTAAGGAGAGGGGCCAGTTCCAGCCAAGGGCTGCACACATACTCGTGGAGGGAGGACAGATGGTGAAGGACGAGGAACATCGGACCGGGCCCAGCACCCGAAAAATTTTTCAAGAG
>WUQG02429332.1:0-38088 GCA_011317285.2 Androctonus mauritanicus | reverse complement strand
AATTATCTTTTTTTCTATAGATTAGCCTAGTTTTTATGAGACTATCAGAAAAACCGCATTTTATATTTATTTTTAAAGGTTATCCGCCTAAATTATTGATGCCAACTATTTAGAATTATAAAAAAAAAAATATGTGAATTTATTGCTCCGCCCAGTTTAGCGTTAATATTAAAAATCATACAGTATTTTTCCAAATTTTCTAATTAGAAATGTATCGAGAACGTCTATTATTAATTGGAAACTTAGTACATAGAAATTTATTATTTAGAAAACTCATAAAGAATTTTTGGAAATAAAAAACTATATAGATTCTTTTAGCCGTTCGCCATTTTAGTATATAGCATTAAGATTTTATTCGAATACTTTCGGCTTTATTACCGTGTTTGTTTCAAAAATTAATAATTAGTTCTCAGACAGTTTTAAGACTTTTCCAATTTAGAACCTCATAAAAATCGATTTTTCTTTCAATTCAGTTTCTATCTACTTTCCTCCCAATACACTACATCATGCAATTTTTATTGTAGTATTAAAAAATGCAAAAGTTTACATACTTCCGATTCGTTTCAAATAATGATATAAGGATTAATTTTACGTTCTACCCATACAATATTTTTCTAAACATTTTATTTTATTTTTTATTTAAATATAAGAGAAGAATAGGTTTAATTAGTAACGGATTAAAACTTGTCTTTTAAATAAAGTTTACCAATTAGTATCTAATTTAGTTCCAATCATTTCATGCTGCTATAGTAAGAAAAAGATTATTATAAATACACGACTAACATTGATTGAATTTACATAATTAAATATAAATTCGAGAAGTCGAAAGAGAAGAAATTGGAAAAATCATAATTAAATAATATTTCCAAAGGAAAATATATTATTTATAAGTATGTATTGTACATCAGATAGATTATCCAAAATGATCACGACTGATTTAATACTTTGCAGCAAAACTTCTTTCCTTGTTCCTCTAAAGGAATTAGTGTAGCACCAAACAAATAAATACTCTTTAGGTAATTTGGAAAGAGAAAGAAAAGAATTCCCAAATGATAAAGAATTAAAACAATCAGCATTATATCTCACTTTATCCAATAATAGAATTTTTATCTGATCATCCGCCCCCTCTCGAGTCTTCACAAAATAAGAAAACAGAAACCATTAGAGATATTTCCCACAGGAAATAATGTCATATCGTGGAATCATCCGATTCTGAAGTTGAAGATAACTAAATCTATTCAGTAGCATTCTGGACTAATCTGATTTTTTTCCCGTTGTCTTCTTAATTTCCTACTGATCTCTTCTTGTCTGTAAAACTAATTGTTAGAGGATTGTATAGAAAACTAATAAGATATCCTGTTTGAAACGTGTATATTAAAATATACATTGAACAATTAATATAGCAATAAATCATTTAAAATTCCAATGTTGACGAAGTGAATTAAAATTAACACCTGGAACGAAGACAATCTGCAGATGATACTATCAAAGAGCATTTCTTCCTGCTGTCTGGGCGACGCTGACAGTAAATTGCTGATTAATTGTCAACTGCATTCTGTTGCCAGGCGACTGTGGGTATTTATGTCATAGTTACCTTAGCGATGATCTCTCGAGATGAAGATTGAAAGACGATATAACGTCAAACAAGAAAAATGCATTTTTATGCTATCGCTTAATTTCTTTAAGAATCTCCTTCTAGTATAAAGGTGTTAGTCCGAAAAAAACTAGACTTTTGTTTAGGATAGTCGAAGTTTTATTGCTGCAGAAGCATGTTGAAGTGAGTTGGCCGACTATCTGACGCCAGACTTAATGGAGCGAGACTTTTTAAGAAATCAGAGACTGTGATCAATAACTATCTATAGTATAGTTTGGTGGGATGCATTTCATCTCAAAAAGTCCTATTATATGTTCTATATATATTGCATACATATATATGAAAACTAATGCTGCAGAAGTAAACGCATATACAGTATATACCTCGCTGCTTTAGTTAGAAAATGATAACTGTTTTAAAACATACGGTAGAGAACAGAAAAGTTATTAAAGGAGAAAAATCGTTTGGGTGAAACTGATTTTTTGAATCAGAAAAAAAAAGAAAGACGGAAATTCTAAAAAACAATATTAAATTTTACTTCGGTTTATATGGAATATACAGTAGATTATGATTGTTACAGAATATAGAGGCATGGGAGTGTCTTTATTGTTGTTTTATTATTGTTTACGAAGAAGAGGTTGAGATAACATTCTTATTCGCTGCCAAGAACAAAAAGAAAAATGTTTTCCGTTTTGTTTGTTTTACAACGGAAAAGAAATCTAAATTTGGAAGGGGGAAAAATGTAGAATATCAAAATATGTTTGAATAATAGTTTCTAGAAACTTTTCTATTTCAAAATTTGAATTTTTAAATCGATATAGAGGAAAAGGGAAAAAAGTACATAAAGCGAGATGAATTCAAAATTCTAAATGATTTTATTAAAGTGAGAGTGTATGAAATGGCGTGCAGTTGCAGTCGAACTTAAAGCAAAACAAGACTTCCTATTGAAACTGAAACCTTATAAAAAGTAAAATGAAAAAAAAAAACTGAAATTTTGATTTATTATTCAGATTATATTGGTGTGTTGTTTCTGAAATGATTTGAAGTTTTGTTGGAGAATCGTGCATATAAAATAGAATTTTTTTTAAGCGTTATTTTAAAAATAATCGAATACGATTGGCTCTTGATGATATTTCTCTCATATTCAATAAAAAAAAAATTACATGATACATGATAAATTTTAAATTGCAATGTTTTCATCGTTACAGTTTGTTTGATGCAACAAAATCTGTTCAAAATAATTAAAAATTTATTCTATTTTGTAAATATAAATTTATAATTTATCATGAAATCAATTATGATTATATATATATATTTTTTTTCTATACGATAAATAAATTATTAAAATTAATTTTTTTTATAAAATAGAATAAAATATTTTTCGCAAGTACAAAAAAAAAATATTTTTATTTTTAATTCAGTATGCATCTCAACTCCGTCTTCTCATCATATAAATAAATGATAGGTTTATACTGTATAATCCAAACTACCAATATTTGGAGATTAAAGAGTTAAAAATGGCTTTTGCACCGCATTCTGACTCAAGAACCAGTTTTTTTAAATCCTGTATTCATCCCGACTATCTTTACTAACGCCCATTTTTCTTTCGAATTAAATCTAGCGTTAAATAAATGAAAGAAACCATTCTTTTCTACTATATATGTCTTGCAATTTAACCGATTTATTGTAATAAACCATAATAATGTGAACAAATAAATAAGAAAATTAGGTAGAGTATTCATAAAATCATTTTATTTCCTATTTTACGCTTTCGTTTGTTTATATTTCTATTACTTATTGCAATTTTCGCTTTGCGCGATCAATATTGTCTTATCAAGACTAGTGTGAAGTGTTTTCTTTTAATAAATAAATAAATAGAAAAATTCTGTGCATTTCACATTGCAGAAAATTGCAGAAGCGTAATAGCCCGAGACGCATCTGTGCCATTCTCTTAGGTGAAACACATTTCGGTACCAATTAAATGTAGCCCATCATCAGAAAGAAAACTTTCTTCAGCTTTCTGTTGTTTGTTTACTTTAATAACTACAAAAAAGATATATATATATATATATCTTTTTAGTTCTCCTCTCTTTCCTTCATTACGCATCTGCAGGCGCCTTCCCTTTTCAGTAGCGAATCTCCTATTTAGCTTTATTACTAGTAAACACGCTTCATGCTCCAGATTTATAAAAAGCAGTCTGTTATTCACAGCCATTTAAATAACGATCCAAAACTCATTGCGGTTTTTCAGACCTGTCAGGCTTTTATGTTTCTGTAGCGTTATAATCTCCAAACCATTCTCATACCCATTACAAAAAAGGAGTTTAAAATCTCTCACAATCGTGTGATGCGAAAGAGCACACAACAAAAGGATAAAAGCCCTCGAGGTAACTTGCCAATCTTATTATCTTGGTTCTAGAACATATTACACGCTTTAATAAAATGATAATGTGTTAAAATTTAATTCATTTCCTTTATTAAACTTCGTAAACGAATTATTGTAATTGTTTGGAAAGAAATAACAGTTACGAAGTGTCGAAATATATCTAAATCCAGTTTATGTAAATGAGAACTTCTGGTTCTCGATTTGCATTCGTGTTTAGTCGAGAAACTTGGGAAATTCTAGACATTTATCCTTAGAGGCAGATTGCAAATCTTGAATAATTAATTATTTCCCGGCGAGAAATGTTAGAAAGTTTGTAGATCTGTTTTAAGCTTCGTTTTAGTTCCATTTTAATAATTTTAGTTTACGAAATGTGAATTTTAATATAATCAAAATGTTCAGCTGGAGAATTGTTGATGCCAACGTAATAATGGAAGAAATCAAATTCTAAAAAGTCATATTTCACCGTGTAAAACCATCACAGACTGTATCAAAAAATTTGTTTTTATGTTTTTCACAATAGAAATTCAAGCGAAACAAATTCCCAATAACATAAAGTGCAGCAGCTAGAGACATCTCCTTTCCCAGAATGATGGAGAAAAAGATGATTTATATGATGGCGAAATGTTTTTTGGTAAAAGTCAGTGACGACTTCAACTGAAACTTCAGTAGTTACTCTTCTAATCCAGATTTTCTTCTATAGCATTCTTATTGTATAAAATTTCGATAATGACTATAGATTCATCAATTGATTTTTCATTTTTCTCCTTTTTTTTACAGATGGCATCAACGAAGTTCTTGCAGAATGCCAACTGATCGTGCGACTTGTAACCGAAGCCATGTTATTTAACAGTGTAACTGTGCGTCTGAATGACATGACACAAACTTCTTTCCTCTCACCTGTTTTTGATTATTTTCTAGAAGGTTTAGCTGCCATTATACCGTGCCAAAAAGATAATATTTACATCTTTAATGTTCAGGTAATTTGCTTTCGTTAATCTTTCTTACTACTTTTAACTTATTCACAAAAACAATGCACAAGAAATTTTATAATTACTTTTAAATTTAATTGAATATATAGAAATATAAACTTATCATAATACAATATTTAATATAACTTTTTGGTTTTTATAATTATGCACTTGATTTAAGCTTGAGACTCTACAAAAAATACTTAAGAAAATTCAAATTAATAGATGCATACACAATATATTAGGCAATATCGATGACAATAAGGGAAATAAAGTTTCGCAATCTCGAATGAAACTTTCCCTGGAGATGCAGACGATAGTATGTCTAGCTATTCAACCGTTTCCTTTAATATAGGACTACTCTACTCAGCACTTTCTGGGATCAGACAGTTGTAGATCGCAATAAAATCTGCTTCAGTTCGGTGACTGGAAATCCCAAGTACTCTTGGGACAGAAAATGAAAATGGAACATTAAGTCCCACCAATAAATTCAAATTAATATTCATAATGAATGCCGAACTGTCAGAATTTCGTCGTTTATTAATTCGTAAACACACCAAAATGTACTTTGTATTGATTACTTATTATGTAATACTAAAGAGCTTTTAAATAAAATTTTCTTCAAATATGACGATAAGAGGAATATAACTACGATTATCTATTTTATATATGATCTCTAATAGAATGGAATTAGTTTCTCCATTAAGTAGGATATCTCATGTTTTAAGAAAATCCTGTGGCTGTAATGGGGTGATAACTAATGTGTTTACATTTGCAAATTATGAAGCCGTTAAATTCAAAGGGAAAGTAAATTAGATTATTTATGTACTTCGACTGCTTTATTAGCGCGTTGCTCGCTATAATGTCATTTTAGTCAATAATAACTTCAGACGAGAATTTCTTCCATTCGCTCGTTTAAATATGAGATGCAATCTCTGTTTTATATCATTATGAGAAATTTCGTAAAAATATAAAATAACAAAAAAGCCAACATCTTTTAAAAATGAAAACCAGCATAAAAAGTCCACATCATTAAATGTTATATGGCTCTTCATGTTAGTCCAGTATACGGTATTGTGATGCGGGCGCTTGATATTAAACCATGAATCTGAAGAAGACCAAATCTAGACAAATATAATTTATTACATCCGATATATAAAATGATATCTCTAATAATAAATTTTGTATTTTAAAATTTTAATCGTGATTTAAGAGATTAAGAATATCACTTTGAGCCTAAAGTGTAGAATTTGATATATCATACTGTATTCGACTTCTAAAACATATTTCTCAAGTAAAATACGTTTTGGATTATTGTACGGTGAAAAATTTAAACTTTTGATATTAATAAGTGAATGCCAAATAATCAGTCATAATTAGTGCATAATAAATGAAATCCAATTTCGAGTCAGTTGTAAAGATAAGATGAATTATAATGACAATAAGAGAAGACCTTAGTTATGAGAAGAGATGACATCTTTGGTAAGTTTGTAATTATTCTCTTGTGACATAACGCAAATGGCGCGTCGTCTACCTGCTATCGCGGCTAAGAAGTAATGCAGAATTTATGGGTTTGGATTCACATGCTGAGTATCTAAAAAGGAAACACGTTTTTCCTTGAAGAACATTTAGATAAATCGATGAGAAAAATATCAACTTTTCTATCATTACAACTTTCCAGATCTCTATAGACCAAATAAATTTTTTGACTTTCTAGATGAAGAAAAATGGTAAATCTATAGCTACGTAAAAGATAAATAAGCGGATTTTGATTTTTTTTCCTATCAATTTTTCTTTTAGGATGATACCGATGTCGAAGCAAAGATTTTGAACGTCAGTTTTTCAGCCAGGAGTTTTGATTCTGGATCTTTTTATAGTCCGCAGTATCTACAAGAGAGAGTCTATCTCAACAGAGCTATTTTAGCCCGACTTGCTAATGTTCAGGTGATTTATTATTAATTTTATCTTTCAAAGTGAAAGCTTACAGTGCAGTGAGACGAGTGACAGTCATATTTTTTTAGAGTCACACTGGGTAAAAAATATATATATATCACTAGAACGTTTTTGTAACCGAGTTTATTGCTATAATAATCAGTTTGGAACGTTACTCAAATTGGTAGATGTTAAATTTAACTCCGAGTAAAGCCATGAAAGAAGGATTTATACTGCAACTCAAACGTTCAAAAAGACTGACATGACGTGAATTCTGATAACATGTCAATCATGTAAGACTGACATGTTTCTCAAAGGAATATATCTTCCATTCTTATGTGAAAAAATATTGAAAATATTCTGGGCAGCTAGTGTCAAAGATTGCGACGTTCTTCGATAAAGAATTTTGAAATTACTTTTCAAAAATATTTGTAAATGCACCTTTACATTTTCGGATGAAGTTTAAAGATGAAAAAATCAATAGACTGGATTTTTAGTTTTTTTTTTTATTTTATTTTTATTTGCCAAGACTTTATAAAGCAACCCGTGATAAATTCTCTTAATACTCTTGTCAGATTCTAAGGGATAAGATCATGAAAACAGCTACTTTTGCAGATATCTTCTTTTAAAATATCTTCAGATAACAATATTTACTTGGGAATTTCTTTATAACGAGATTGATACAAAATTTCTTGTATCTACGAAAGCTATAGTTGATAGGATAGTATAAAAAAATATCAATTTAATCTTTACTGTAGGTATTACCTTTCGATGATAACCTATGCGTAAGGGAGCCTTGTGTTAACTTTGAAGAATGTTTATCTGTTTTGAAGTTTGGAAACGCTTCTGGCTTTATAGCTTCAGACAGTTTGTTATTCCGCCCCATTTACCCCGTCAACACATTTGCCTGTCGTTGTCCGTCGGGCTTTACAGGTAATATATGCATATTTTAAAACACTAAACTATATACTGTAACGTAATGTTCGAAAAATGCGCATACTTTATCGATTTTTTCAGGTATGAACCACAATTACGAATGTGATACAGAAGTCAACTTATGTTACTCCAATCCCTGTGGAAGGAATGGAACTTGCATAAGAAAAGAAGGCGGTTACACTTGTTTATGCAAAGAAGGATTTACTGGTGAGTAATGGCGGATTAATTTTCCTAAT
The DNA here is from genome assembly GCA_011317285.2 of Androctonus mauritanicus. NCBI lineage: Eukaryota > Metazoa > Arthropoda > Arachnida > Scorpiones > Buthidae > Androctonus > Androctonus mauritanicus. The sequence continues at coordinate 30,036 of WUQG02429332.1, read as the reverse complement.
TAATTATTCCAAGGCTGCTTAATTCTAGTTATCAAAATAAGGTCAAGGTTTCTTGTCTAAGCAAGTAATCGCAAAATTGGCGTCGACTTTTAACGATAATAAATTGATTTTGCTATACTTTAAACACTATTTTATAAAATTTTACGAACAAATTTCCAATGTAACTTTATGGCTCTTGATGTTATTGGAAATAAATCCGAAAAATCGAACACAGTTCGACAGTTTCCGAGACGATTCTTCGCATCTCTTATCGGAAAAGTGAAGAAAATGAAAGGCGATGTTCCTAAAAACATAGAGCGCTGGATTCTTTCTCTCAGGAAAGCTGTCGTGTTTAGAGTAGGTTTTTCTTCCCAAGTTGCATCTCACTCAATAATGCCAGACAGCAAGATTGCATCTGGGAAGTTATATAACCAATCTCTTTACATTGATAGAGTACTGTGCAGGTAGAAAATGTATTGATAAAATAAATGTCTTCATTAAATCCAAAGAATACATTAAAGTTTCTCTTTTTTTTTTATCTAGAAATGTCTAACGTTGCAGGCAAAAATTGCAGTTTAATTTACATCAGCGCATCAATATTAAGTTCTCATTATTGGTTTTTGCTGAAAGATTCGTTTCTTTTTGTTCCTTTAATTCAGTAATACGAAACTAATTTTGTTACTCCGTTTATACTTATTTCGTTAATGTTATTAAGAGTATGCATTCTCTGTTTATTGAAATTTTATATTAATGATAATTTTTTAAATATCTAATGTAGCAATTTTATCTTCGGGCAAGAGAATGATAAAATATAAGATTTATTGAGATATTAAATAATTTATTATTGAAAATCGTTCGAGTCGAATTAATACTTGTTCAGTAGTGGTATAAGTGTTAAGTAAAGAATATCTATTTTATGATCGATAACTTTATTTATACAAAATTTGTTAGAGTTTTATTTAATCTTTGATAAATAAAAATAACAAATCTGATATCGATTTTAAGTACCGTAATTATTCATCAAAGCAATCGAAATTAAAATCTCAAGTTGTGAACAACACCAAATTCATTACTATTTAAATTATGTTCACATCTTTAAATAACCTCCGAACAATGCAGAAATTAATTATTTCTCGAATGAATTCCTAAATCATAATAAACTTACGATGAATATTTGAAAAATAGAAAATTAGAAAACACTTCTATTTGTTTCCCCCTGTTCCATTATCTTGAATAATAGAAGATAGAAGTTTATTCATTTGGAGAAAGAACAATGATGATGTTCAACTAAGCAGGACGCTTCGTTTGTCAGCAATATGAGATGGCCCCAAGGAAGCTGACCTCAGCACAACAAAGTTTCTTGATAAATAATTAACTTTACTTTACTCTTCTCAATTAGTAAGGTCTTGTTGCATGAAGTGATACAATTAAAAGTAAATAAATTCTCCATATTAGATTTTTGTAACTCCAGTGATTCTAGTGCTCTTCAAATTATGAAGCGTGCAACGAATAATACACGAATTCGTGTTTATGAATATTTATTGAAACGTTTACGTATTCGTCATGCGGGAGATTTAATAAATGTATGATGAGTTCTAACATTCCTCTATCGGATGGGAAGATTTTTGGAGAAAAGATCTATAACTTTTCTAGGTAATATGTAAATGTTTTAAATTTAATAAATGAAGATTCTTCTTAAAAACACCATCTGCTAATTGTGTGTGTGTGTGTGTGTGTGTGTGTGTGTGTATGTGTGTGTGTGTTTCATGATAAGCTGCTTTAGGATTTATCAGTAATATATTGAAGAATTTTATGAAAGAATGAACAGTATAGAAAAACTTTATAGAAGATCACGTTTGATCTTTTACAGAACATTTTAAATAACGCCAGTTGGAAGAACGTCAGCTGTATATCCCATTTGCATTTGATGTCTCTCCAAATATCGCATTTTTCTCTGCTCATATCAGATGAAAATGAAACAGTTTTCAGTAATATCTATTCTTTAACCGTAAGAATACTAGCTGTTAGGCAATTTCTGAAGGTTAAAAAACCAATATCTCATTTTTTTCTATTTTTTTACAAGATTATTATTTTGTGTATTCGCACTCTTTTTTTATTCTATAAAGAAAAATTTTTCATCCAATAAAATTTAATTGTACCCCTTTCTGTTTTTCCTCCTTGTTAAGATAGCAATAGTTAAATCCATTAGACAAGCAGATCAGTTTTATTGAACAATTCTTGCAGCAACAGCTGCCATCGAGTTGAAGCATCCAAAAATAGCCAATGCATAAAGTCCTAACAAGAAAGTTGAAATGAGGAAAATAATAGAATAGCTTGATTATTCATCGATGAAAAATTTGACATTCATGAGCTGATAATGTCTTTTCGCTTTTGGAAATATTTATAAAATTATAACACATATGTTTGTTTATTTTTATTTTTCTTTATGATGTTTTTTTTTCTTTTTGTTTTGAATTTTATCAAAGGAAATGACTTTCAAAAACAAGAAAAGAAATGGGAGAAATTTAATTAAATATTTATTAAAATATTTCTCCGTGGGGAATGAATGTTTTAAAATTAAATCCGTTTGCAAAAAAATTAAAAGAAATAAAAAGCAGGAATAAAAGAAGATTCCAGAAAACAACAAGAATAATTTAATTAGTTTAAATATTTAAGTAATAATATTATTCCTTCTTTGTATAAGGAAAAGTTATAATAATAAGTACTTAGAATAAGATAGAAAATAAAAATTCTCCGTGTGGCACATTATTTTTGCATCAACAAAAATATGCCATACATCTGTCATTATTATTCGATACACTCTTACATTGAAAATTAATGCAATTATTTATCAAATTAAAATCAAATTGTTATTTTAATACGAAAAACAAAGTCGATTCGAGTATATAAGTAAGACGGGCTGAAGTGAAAACAGTTTTTCTTCATCCAAATCAGTATTTTAATTAAATATATTTATGATGCTACTAACATCCTTAATGGCCTTATCACAACTGAACAGTTTAATATGTTAGAGGCCGTAAATCAAATGGAAGTCATCAAACAGACAGTATAGTGTCAGGGACTTTTACAAACGAGGAAAAAAAAAGCAAATTGATGAAAGAATAGTTTTCCCCGAAGACAACAGAGAAAGAGCTTTACGACAGCAAAAGTCTAAAAGGAGTGTGCAGGTTTAAAGTCACTTATCTTTCTCAATTTCTATCGTTTCAGCAAACCTTTATTCCCTAGAGCATTTAAGATTAATGTAATATCCTTTAAAATAAGAAGGATTACTGATGGGAAAATATTCGTCTAATGTATAATACGGAACGCACTGCAAAGTAAACTTAATTTATAACTCTAGATCCTTGTTAGGGAGCTAAAATACGAAACAGACGTCGCGCTAAGCTGCATCGATCTATGCGATTTTAATAGGATAATTACTTTTGATAATATCTTTTTTTTTTTTTTTCTCTCCTTCCTAACCTATATTCAATAGCCCCATTCGTGACTTAATGACCTCAACTAAATAAAGAATTTAATAATAATATAGGACGAAAAAGAAAAACCAAAAAACGGTCTTGGTCGTTTCTCTTTATCGATTCTAGAGAACTTATAAAAAATTATTTAAATTTTTATTTGCTTAATATCCCTATTAAATTTATTCCAGTAAACAAAAATCTATGTAAAAGTAGAAAGGTAGTTCGAAAGTTAATGAAGCCTATCAGGTTAATTTTATTTTATCTTATTTCTTTTTTATAGAGGAGAAGAAAAAATAAAATAAAATCCTATACGATTTTCACAATGTTTCACTTTCGAATATCCGAAAGAAATGTTTTTTTTATCTTCGGAGATTTTGTATTGTTCAGTAGTTTTACTGAAAGAATATCGTGTATGCCAGGTCAGTGGAAGAGATCAACGCTAGAATGAAAGGGCATCCAGCCATAGACCAACACCTGCGCTCCAATGGTCGACTTTACGTGTATCGCAAGTCATTCGATATCGAATGCCTTGGTAATTGTATTCCTCGTCATGCTCTAGCGCACTACCATTTCCCACTTAAGCCGTTTCTCTTGTTTACGTAAGACTAAAAACGGATCCTATTCAATTATTTATGCGTTCGATAGATAAGAATTAGTTACGATCTTTCATAAATAAATTAACTGAACGAAATTTCTGTTTGTTTTTTTTTTCTTTTAAATCTTGTGGCAACTGTAAGTTTGACACATTTCATCGCTTCGATCTCGTCGCATTGACACTTTCCTTGTCCAAATCGGAAATATCGCTAGGCGTTCGGATGAAAATACTTCTGGAGATTGCAGCTGACATGTTTTCTGATGATTCTGCAATGTTTCTGGAAACGCCTATAATCAAAACATTGTCGCTTCCAAGTTATTTCGTCACCGAAATGATTGATATCGGTGGCAGAGAAAGAAATAATTCCTATCGCTAGGATGTCTTTCCACTTGTGATTGGTACCAAAAAAACATAACAGTTTTGTTCTTTAATCTTTTATATAACTTTTATAACTGTTAAGGGAATTGGTATTAGTTTTACAATTTTCTTCTCTGTAATACAGAATAAACAAAAAAAAAAAAGAAAAGAAAGAGAGATGAAATGTAATTTAGATTTAAAATATTTACATTTTAAGACATAAACTCGATGTTTAAGTGATGCAGATTTGATTAGATAAACTCTTAAGTCTTTAAGTATTTTTAGATAATTAATCTGCATCGCTTTATATGCAGAGATATAAAATTTCAGAATAACACTTAGCATTAAGTCATCTTTTGTTCTGTAATTCGTTTTTGATTAAATGCGCTTTTAAAGATTAATATTTGAAAATATTTATGTAATAAATAAATTTTCTAGAGTTTGAAGCAATTTAGTATCGTTATGTATCATGCTGTTGATCGATCTGTTTTGAAATTTTGTTAATCGATGGATTATAGATATACTTAAGGGAGTGCCAAGTGAAGTTTTCATCACGGATTCCTAAAGAGAAACTGATTTTTGGATATGAAGAATGCTTCAGAATTTTCCGATTCAGTAGTGTAATTAAGACAGTTATCCTTTATCCTTTTCTGCTAAAGTACTGTGGAACCGATTGCAACTGTAGTCCTACTTATCAGTCCACTTAATGAAGCGGCGGAAGTTCTATGGTCTTCATACACAAACGTCGTTCGTGCAGAAAATGAATCGAGTTTCTGATCGCTGCAAGTCAACACACGCATCTAACTGGACAGATTGCTGTCACAACTTCTCCTGGGATAGTGTCATTTCCTGTTAGCTCTCCTGATGCGATTGGAAGAGAATTTGTCAGGCGTTAATAGACTAGTATTACTGGAAACTTTTGTTGTACATGAATTAGGTTATGACACTCGACGTCAAAATCGATAATTGTATAAACGTCTTAAGATGTTTTTTCTTTACCTCTTATGAATTTCGTTAATACTTATAAACGGGGATTGTTTTAATATAATAAAAATTCTACATTCCTTTTGTACATAATCCTATTTATTTGACTGCATTTTTAACACCTAGAACTTTGGATAAACAAACCACGTCTGCATGTAAACATAAGCATTAGTTTTACGCGAATAGTTTTCAGTTCACAAAAAGAATTAATAAGAGAAAGAAAGTATGCAGGACACGAATTTAACGAGTTTTTCTCTCTACTATAATTTATTATAACTGCCATAGGGGATAGCTAAAGTGTTCTTTCTTTGGATTTAAGGTTCTGTTTGTTCCTTGGGTGCAGAGAGGTTAATTTTGGATGCCTGGACAAGCTTGGAATGTGTCTTGTAAAACGTTTTAAATATCTGAAAGACTCCATAATGTGATAAGAATACAGTATCTTCATTTATTTTTTTAAGAAACTGAAGATTTATTTTTATTAGAATTAAGACAGTTTAAGTTAATTTGCATAATATTCACTTGTATGTTAATTTCGGATGTTTATCCAATGGTTTAATTATTTTAAATGACTTAATTACATAAAATAATGATGCTATCTAGAGCTACGAAATTTAAGTTAAAATACAGCTAATAATGATGATAACATTAATAATATTTTTATTTAGTATGTGATGCAATATATATATAGTATATATTTATCAATAGTAACAAAATGAAAAATATTTTCTTTTTGAAGAATCTTAAAAAAGGAAAATATGTAATTTTAAAGAAAATAAAGGTGATTAATTTCTATATATGGTATTTCATTTGAATTTAAACATTATTTAATTTTTTTTATAATGATTTTAATATAAAATAAATAATTTAGCCAAAAACTTCACGAAATATCTAAATTTTAATACATATACAATTTATAAATAAAATTTATCTTAATAAATTAACAAATCTTGAATTGTTTCTGTTTATATTTTAATTATTGTAAAAGAAAACATTTTATTTCTTTCTCTGTACATTAGAAATTTTTTAAATTTATTTATACATTACAAAATCTTTTTTTGTGCATGTTGTTTATTCTGTACTATTTACAACTATTAAAATATCTGAGAAAATGAAAAAGTTTTCTAAATAAGAATACAACACTGACAAACTTTTTTCATAGAATTTCTGTTTAGATAGTTGATAGTTGCAAATAGAGGATTTCTTTTTCATCCACTATTCTTTCAGCTGTTGGCACAGGACCAGCTGCAGATATTTTATGAATGGTTCTTTCTTTTTTTTGGATTTGATATATTTTATCTAACTTTTCTCCTGGTTTCTGCATTATCCTTTGATACTTTCATATATTTTTGTTGCATAATGTCTTATGCTATATAGTATTTAGAAGATTGTTTTAATTTTGACAAGTTATAAATATTAAATTGGATATTATTTATCTAAAATTAAATGATTTTATATGGATTTTCTATGATTATTCATGCACTATATTTCCAATAAAATTCCAATTTTTAAAAAATCATGAATTTTATGATTTTTTATATAATGTAATTTTTTTTTATTTTCATATCCTTTTAATTAAGATTTTATAATTAAGATTATATCACAAACATTAAAGTATTGTGATTAATTATACATTAAGTTATCAATTCTCTAGATACCAATTTTAGAAAGTTTCATAATGATTGTTATTAAAGTGTTATTAGTCAATGCATTACTGTATGAAATTGTTCTTTGATAATAAAGTTTTGAAATAAATAATGCAAATAGACTATATTTGTGTGTTTAAATATATTATTATAAATTATAAATATTGATAATATATAATTAAGAAATAAAATATTACAATTAATTATAAACTAAATTATAATTCAGTTATGGATGTTGTTGTCAATCTTTTTCTTATCTTTTCCGTGTATGGTTCCTGAAGAGAACTCAACCAAACAGTACACACACACACAATAAACAACAGTTCCATTGACTCTGTCACTTCTGCCTCCTGGGCATTCTTTTCTGGGAGACAGGATGCAGCAACCAATTGAAAAAACTTTTATTCAATAGAAAGGCTGAAAACTTGTATGTTTTTAATAAAATATTTTTATATTTAAGGTTTGGAAAGTTAAAGTTTGAATAGCAAATAATGTACTATAACTTGATACAGAAATACTGGATTTATAACAATGTAAATTATATTAAAATTTCATTTAATTTTAACTCTTTCCAGCTGCAATTGATATTGAGGATATGTTACATTATATAGCTGAAATTAAATTAGTCATACATCAAATAGTTATACATATTAGACTGCAATGTGGCCAAAATCTATTTATGTTATTATCTGCATCAGTAAATCATTAGATTTATTAATTACTAATTTGAGATGTTACAATAAACACAATAAATGATACATATTTCTCTTCTAATAAGCATTCACTTTATTATTAGTTTAGGGATATAGATTAGAATAAAATTTTGTAATGAATTGCATTTTGTATTTTTATAAATTATTATATTCTATAGATTTTAAAGATTAATAAATTCTATGTAAACGCTCTCACTCATTTTGCTGTTAAACTGGGCATATTAATGGTTTTAACTAAAGACCTGGCTTGAATAACAATTATTCTTACTTTAGAAAAATTGATTGTTTGAGAATGAATGAAGTAAACTTGTTATCATTTCCTCTGTTGAATGAATTTTACTTAACAATAGAAAATGAAGTATAATCAATAATTTTGTACAAAAATTATACATCTGTAGAAAATTGGTAAAAATTTTTGTTTCTTCAAAGTAATTATCACAAAGATCTAAATTTCTTATTAAATTCATAAACATAATCAATTTTTACTTATAGTTTGATTCTATGTGTTGATTTTTAATATAATTACAATAGCTTATATTTGGTATTTAAAAAAAAAAAGAAAAGAATTTTAGAAAATTTTAATCAAAAATGTTTAAAATTAAATTTATAAAGCTTATAAATATTTACGAATGTAAATATGTTTTACATTAATATCAAGATTTTTAATATTTAAAATTTAATGAATGTAATATGTTTATTAAATATAATCTATTATTATGGAAGTATCAGTTTCATATTATAATTTCTTAAATGAATTATTAAAGTAAAATAAACAAGTCTTCATTGAAATGATTTATAACTTTCCTGATCAATTTTGCCATATAATTAAAATTGAGAAATGCGAAATATTAATATACTCTAATTTAAAATAATATATATTACATCATATATATTTTAAGTTATATTAAAAAACATATCTTATTTTTAGAAAATATAAAAGTCATATCTTCATTATTTAAACATTTTTGCAATGTTTGAAGGTAAAACTTGTGAAGTAAATCTCTGGGAAGATGGATGTCGTTTAGGATTATGTTCTGGAAATTCTCGGTGCAAAATTTCTGATGGAGGAATTATTTGTCAGAACTGTACACATCATTCTTGGAGTACAAAGTTTTGTGAACTCCGAGCAAGAAGTTTTCCTAAAGGTTCTTTTTTAACATTTCCATCTCTTCGACAGCGCCATCGTATTCATATTAAACTTAGGTAAATTTTTATTACGTGATTATAATAAATTATAGTTATAATATAAATATTTAAATGTATACTATAATTTTTATTATTTTTTATTTTAGATTTGCCACACGGGAAAAAAATGCAGTCATTCTTTATAATGGCCGATATAATGATAAGCACGATTTTATTGCACTTGAAATTATTAATTCTCAATTGGTATTTTCTTTTTCTCTTGGAGTAAAAATTTCAAAAGTTTCAGCTTCCATTTCTGGGGGAGTCAGCGATGGACAATGGCATACTGCAGAAATTATTTATTTAAATAGGGTAATTTTTTAAAAATATTCTGTAAATTTTCTTATTTGAGTTTTCTATAAATTAAAAAAAATTAAATTAAAAAATTTTTTAGACAGCAACAATTAGCATTGATAATTGTGACAGTGCATTGGCAATCAAAAATGGTATTGAACTTGGAAACTATCTGTGTGCAAATAAAACAACACAAATTCTAGAACCTAGGTAATATTTTATTTAAAATTTGATAAATATATTGAAAACTTAATAATTAACTAAAGCTATTTTAAAGTCATCATATTATTTCAAATAGGTGTGCTGATTTAATGCAAACATGTTACCGATATTTGGATCTTATGGGACCATTACAACTTGGTGGTCTTCCCATTCTTCCATCGAAATTTCAGATTGCCAATAAAAATTTTGTTGGTTGTATTATGGATTTGTATATAGATCATAAATTACTTGATCTAAACAGGTAAATCAAATAAATATTTTAATATACAGTATATATGCCATTTTAATTTTTCAGTGAATTTTGATATTAAAAATATTTTACAGTTTTGTTGCTAATAATGGAACTATTGCTGGATGTTCAGAAAAGAAAGGATTCTGTCAGTCTCATCCTTGTCAAAATGGTGGTTTGTGTGAAGAAGGATGGGGTTCTTATGTTTGCCGTTGTCCAGTTGGATTTGGAGGCCAGAATTGTGATACAGGTTATTAATCAGAATTATTAATCAATTGTGTTAAGTTTTATGATAATATCATATTTTTAAATATTACATAATATATTATAAGAAAAATATATATTTTTCTTAAAATGAATTTAATTTTGTTTCATCAGACTTATGGAAAAATTTAGAAAGAGGTAAGTATTATAAATATATAGCACATATATTGATAATACATAAATAAAGAATTTGTAATGAATACTTAATTAATTATTATAGTTTTATTGAATTTTATTGAAAGTATATATTTAGATAAGTATACAAGAAAATTAATTAATCTCATTTTCTTTTATTTTTGCGAGAAAATTACATATAATTTAATTTATTATATTCATCAAGTTTAATTAAAAAAAAAAGCTTTGCTTAGCAATCATTCTTTGTAGATCTTTTAATAAAAAAAATATAGAAATTTCTTTAAAACAATGCTGATTTATTTCAATTAAATAAAAATTATAATTTCCTGTTCATTTTCTTTTTAATGAAATAACAAACAGCTTAATAATTATCAATTTAGTTCAACTTTTAATGCATATAATTGAGAATGAAATTTATCATAAGCTATCATTATATCATTATCATATTTTCAATTAATTGCTATTATATTTATATGTTTATGTCAAGGACATTATTAATTTTTAAATTCGAAATTTATGAGAAGAGAGAGAGAGAATAATGTCCATATTAATCTGAATGTATTTTTTTAAATATGAATTAAAATTCAAAAGAAAATTTTAAATTTAAAATTAAATTATTAATAATTTAATTTAAATTAATTTGAAACTAAAAACAAAAAGTATATACTTTATTATTATTAAATTTAAAACAAAGTTTTACAAATAATTGTAGTATCATTTTTTATTTTAGGAATAGAACCTGCTAGACATTTCTTGGGAGATGGATTTCTTATATTTAATCCTCATTTCCGTCCAATAAATATGCCCTGGATTAATAGCTTATCATTTCGAACAAGGCAAGAAAATGGCCTTTTAATGCAAATACAACTTGGACAAAACAATAATATTGAATTAGAAGTAAGATATTTTACATAAAAATATAAATTAAGTTTAAAATTGAAATTATTATTTTAACAAAAAAAAATTTAATTTTAATAGATAATCAATGGACACATACGCTATCATTTAAATGATAAATTTCTCATATTACCTGATGTTAGAGTGAATGATGGAAAATGGCATCACATTGAAGCAAAATGGATGAACAATGGTATATGGCTCAGTTTAGATTATGGTCAGTTTGAGGTAAGATATTGTTTTCTCCTATTAATTTCATAGTTATAATTTTTTGGGTCTGTAACATTTTTGGAAATGTTTCATGAAGAATATATATAGAATTAATAATCGAAGTACTCCAGGGGTGTTAAATTCAGTTCTTACAGAAGGCTATTGAAAGGACAGTGCAATATTGAGAAGACCACATCTAAACATTCAAATCAGTTTCATTCCCATTTGTTTATATTTTATAGCAATAGCTCTATTTTATAGAATAAAACTGAAAAAATTTAAGCACATTCTATAAATAAAGTAAATAAATAAAATTAAGATTATTTAATTTATTATTCAAATTAACATGGCTTTACAATATTAATATGTTTACGAATTATATGAAGTAATTAACACATGTAAAATACATGATTATTAAAAATGTTTTTTGGCGGTTGAACAGGCCACACTGAAGAGTGCTGTGAGGTGCATGCAGTCTCAGAGTTTGACATGCCCAAAATATAGGATCTCTCAAATACATGGATTTCTTCAGATATAATTATCAATATGATTAATATAATTATGATTACATTTTCAGATCACAAAAGATATTGAAAATAGCATTAAAGGAATGTATATTGGAAAAGTATCTGTAGGTGGACTAGAACCAAATGAATTATTGGAGAAAGTTAATTATTTTAAAGGATGTATACAAGTATGTTAAGCTTAATTTTTTATTTCATAATTTTCAGATATTTTTAAAAATTATTTAAACTTTATTTGCTTATAGAATGTTAAGATAGGAAATAATCAAGAAGCTTGGTTACGACCCACTGTTGAAACTAATGTAAGAGAAGGCTGTAGAGTTCCTAATCCATGTCATTCTAATACATGTCCTGCTAATAGTCAGTGTATTGATCTATGGGAAGAATACAAATGTCAGTGTGATCCAGGTAAAATTTTAGATTTATAAATTTTTAATTAAAACAATTTTATATGTTAAATAATTGCATGAATTTGCACTAACAACTTACAACTGAAACTTATTAATTTATTTCATAGTGCTAGAGCTGTTTAAAACCTTCCTTTCTTATTACTATTATTAATTCATTATTCAGATGAGATACTTAAATAATAATTGATTTGATTCAATTATAAAAATTTATTTTTAGGATATGTAGGAGAACAGTGTCTTCCTGTTTGTCAGTTAAATCCATGTGAATATAAAGCTTCTTGTCACTTAATTGAACCTGGAAAATCTTTAAATCCTTATATCCATAATTATTATTGTGAATGTGATTCTTTGCACTCTGGCCAATATTGTGAAATTCCTTTTGATCAACCTTGTCCTTCAAATTGGTGGGGCTATCCTATATGTGGACCATGTGATTGTGATGTTAGCAAAGGATATGATGCTAATTGTAATAAATCAACTGGTGAATGCACTTGTGAGGTATAATAAAAATTTATTTTTGTAATTCTAAATTTATTTAATTTTATTTTGTTATAATCAGTTCTTGTTATAACATAATAGGAAAATCATTTCCAACCTCCAAATAGCGATATATGTTTTGATTGTGACTGCTATGCAACTGGATCTTTTAGTAATCGTTGCGATCCATTCACTGGGCAATGCCGATGCAGAGCAGGTGTTATAGGTCGTAGATGTGATTCATGTTCAAATCCATTTGCAGAAGTCACTTTGAGAGGTTGTGAAGGTATGATTAATTTTTTATTAAAATATATTTATTTTAAAAGATTTTTCAATAAAAACAAATATAACTTTTAATAATGTTATATTAATATATTAACACTTGGAATAAATTTTAGTTATATATGATGGATGTCCTCAATCATTTAGTAATGGAATATGGTGGGAAAGAACATTATTTGAACATAAAGCAATTCACATTTGTCCTAAAGGTTCAAGAGGTATTATTATTACTATTAAGCATAATGAAAAAATAAATAATTTCATATCTTTATAAAATAAATAAAAAATAATATTTATATTTGTTAGGTAAAGCTTCAAGGTTTTGTACATCAGACACAGGTTGGGAAAAACCAGATTTATTTAAATGTACATCTGTCACTTTTCTAGAATTAGCTGAACAGGTAAGAATCTGAAGTTATGTTAATTCATTGTGACTTTTTCATTTGGTTAAGCTATTTTTTTCTTTGATTTAACTGGTAATTATGTACTGAACTTTAATCATATATAAAGATATATTTCTATACTTTAAATTATATGAAATTGTATAGATAACATTCATTACTAGAAACATTTTTCAATATTCATTATTTTTGAACAAAAGATACTTTCTGGGAAATTTTGATTTTTTTTATTAAGAAATTTTATAAGAATTTATTTTACATTTCTACTAATTCAGCAGATTTTTTCAGAATTTAAAAATGTAGTTATTTTCTTAGCTTTGAAGAACATTAAGATTCTAAAGTGAAGTTTGAGATTTTGGAAGGCTTTTTGATAATTATTAGATTTTTTTGCATTTTCTAAATTTTCAATTAGTACAGTTTTATTAGAAATCAGATAGTGCTGAAAATCAATAAAAACTGAAATAATTTCCCTAATTTTTTTCTGTTTTTATATTAATTTCTTAAATGTTCACATTATATTTGAGAGATAGAATATTAATACCATTTGGTCTATAGGAGCTCTGTATATTTTCACTCGTTATATGCTTATATATACTATTTATTAGAAGAATATAGAAAAAAAATCAATAATAACTTTCAAATACTACTAAGAATTTTATTACAGCATACAAAAATTATAAATTTTTAGAATACAGTAATTTGAAATTTTAAAATTATTTTATTTCAAAAGTTTTGTGTATCTTATATCTTAAATAAAAGTACACATGAAAAAGAAGTGTTAAAAATAGTAATAAATTTTTTAAACTTGTATGCCTTAAAGTTTATATCTTACTATTTGAATGACATACTTTACTATATATGTATAGCCTATTTGAATCTGATTCATGATCAGTATTAATTATGATATCTTCTTAAAATTATAGATTGGTATCACTATCTTCTTCATTTTCAAACTATTGTATAAAATTTTATCAAGATTTTATAATTAAAATATATTTTATTTCTATGCCAAAGAAATATCCTTATATATTAATATTCAAATTTGACTTAACTTACTGCTTGTTAAAAATAAACGATGACTAATTTATTTTACAAACAACTAAATTTAGAAGGAAGAATAAAAACTTTTGGACATTGTATTGAATAATTGAATAATAATAAGGTATCATTATCACAAATTATGCTCTATGTGAAATATAATTATTTATTATAGCTTCACAGATCATACCTAAATAATTATGGGCTAAGATGATTAAGTGTATTAATCATATCAATATGGAATAATTGATTTTTTTTAATATAAATCACTATGTATCAAATATTTCAAATTCTTCTCCAACATCAAGATAATAAAATTTTGTAATTTTGCATTGTACTGTATATTATAAACAGTTAAGTTTATTTTTATGCTTTCAGCTTTCTGTCATAGAAAGGAATAAATTACCTCTAAGTACATATTTAGCTATTAAAATTTCTGCTGATATGAAGGACGCTGTAAATGCCACTGAACATCTTTATGGAACTGATATTTTAATTCTTGCACGTCTTCTTCACCATGTTTTAAACTATGAAAATCAACAAAGAGGTTTAAATTTAACTCATCGCCAAGATAGAGATTTTATTCAGGTGATATAAATAAAAATAATTACAATATTTTCATATTGATAAATTTAATTTATTTAAATTATTTGCAAAAATTTTTTTCAGAATCTGGTATTTTCAGCAAGTGCTATTTTTGAGCCTCGTTATTTTGAATCCTGGGAACGTATTGCAGCTCTTACTGGAGACGGAGCAGAACATCTTCTCTTCATGTTTGAGAAATATGGGCAAACATTAGTTTACAATCAAGGAGATACTTTCACCAAACCTTTTGAAATAGCATCAAAAAACATGAGTAGATATATTTATAAATTTTTTGAGATTTAAAATATAAAATTTAAATGTTTTATTATATTTAATAAGTTAATAGGATGATATTTATGATTATTTTATTATTTTGAGTTTTAAAATAAAATAAAGTTTGTAATAAAAATTCTTTTTTGCAGTATTTGGACTAGATACAATTTCCACTGTTGAATTATGGGGTTATCCTGTTCTTCGTGATAATAGTAAAAATTCATCTTATTCATTACATCCTGAACCATCTGCATATTTAGAGATATCTCTTGAAGAAGATGGTGGGCCTTCTGTGATCATTCCAAAATATAATAATTATCCAGTACGTAAGCATTATGCTGATGATATCACACGTGCCATAATTCCTCTAAAAACAATTGGAGTAAAGAGCTTATTAGGTAATAATTTCATTTTTTTAATGTATGTGTGTATATACATAAATAATATACAATAATTTGTTAATTTTTATTGCTATAATAATGAATCAATTAATTACACAAACTTTTATCAAAAATTTAGATACAAATAACGTACGTCACAACTCAAATCATATTCCAAAAGAAGTAGCAGTAATTTCATATCTTATTTATCCAACAATGGGAGAAATATTACCTAAATTCTATGATATTATTGTAAGGTATATTATAAATCTTATTTACATTAATGGAATTTTTTTTGTAATTTATTTTTCTCAGAATAAAAATATAAAATATTATAGCAATTAATTGTCATCTTAGGCAAAGATATGGAATCAATTTAGGAGTTAGCTCTCCAATTATCACACTTGTGGCTCAGCCATTGAATCAAAGTTCTACCTTGAATAGCCTTCAACATAATATTAGATTCAGATTTCGCATTCTTGACATAAAAGGACATAGTAATCCACAATGTGTTCATTGGAATTTTGGAATCAGGTAGATTTTATGTAAGAAATTGAATAAGAAATTTTATTATTTAATAATGATTTAAAATTTTTTTTAAATTAGTGATCGAGGCAAGTGGTCATCTAAAGGTTGCAGGGTAGAAGCTGTTAGTTATAATCATCATCCTTATGTGAACTGTAGCTGTGGCCATTTGTCAAGCTTTTCTGTGCTGATGGATATCACTGATAGAGAAGTAAATATATTTTAGTAAAATTTTGTAAAATGATTTGATATTTACAAAAATAATTATTGTTTGTTTAATATCTGAATTAGTACTTAATTGAAGAATCAGTTGCACAAGACATTGTCTCTTACGTTGGGATAATTATATCATTATTAATGTTAGCAGCATCATTTATTGTATTTTGCATTCTTCGTGGATTACAAACTAATAGCAACACAATTCACAAAAATCTAGTAGCATGCATATTTTTTGCAGAATTAATATTTCTGGTGGCTCTTAAATCCCGAAGAAACTTAGTTCATAAGGAGGTATTATATATAAATAAATATTTGCTGTTTATAAAACTTTTATCATAAAAAAAATTCTTTAAAAACTTTAAATATCTTTCAGTTTCCATGCAAAGTTGTTGCTATTTTATTGCATTACACTTTTTTATGCATATTTTCTTGGATGTTCATGGAAGCAGTCCATCTTTATCGAATGTTAACTGAAATGAGAGATATAAATCACGGCCAAATGAGATTCTATTACTCCATTGGTTACGGTAATATTTTAAAGTTTTACTAATAAAAATCATTTTAATAGAATATCTGTATGTTGAATATTTAATAATTTTATATCTTATCTGCAGGTGCTCCAGCTATTATTGTTGGACTTGCTGTAGGTGTTCGAGCAGATCAGTATGGAAATTACTTTTTGTAAGTTTAAATCTTAATTTTCATTATTTTCTATTCCTTCAGTTCTAAAAAATTTAGAAATGTTTTATTGACTCTTTAATTACAGAACAATTTATAGTCACTCTTATCTGCTTTTGCTATAATGAAATCATATTAGAAATTACGTCAAAAATCTATACAGTTACTTTGTTTTAAATATTGAAACTTTATTAATAAAGCAGTTAACAATTATCTTCAATTAAATGTTAAATGAGTTATATCATATCTAAATAAAAATATAAATACCAATAAGTTTAAAATATCAACAATAAAATGGATCATATAGAGTATCAATATTTAAACTTCATATTAGAATTAAATTTATTATTAAATTTTCTGCTTCATTAATGTTTATATATTGTTATCATTAAATCGTTGCACTCTAATATCGCTTTTGAGGAGAAGAGTAAGTCTCCTCAAATCTGTTCCCTCAACAATTTTCAGTTTATTAAGTTTAGATTGCAAGTTTTTCACTTTAGATAAATAACAACTAATACATCATTATATTTTCTGTACATTTTTGTACAATTCCTAATCTTACTGAATTATTTATTCTTCAATAAAACAAATTGGCAACACAAAATAAGCCAACTCTCTCATCCTTATTGAATAATGTTTTGTTATAAATTTTTTTTACTGTATTCATTGATTGTTCTGACCTGTAGGTCATTCATGTTTGACCTCTCTCATTCAAAATCATCAGTGAAATTAGTCCAAGTGATTGAAATAGTTTGGAGGGCATGTCCATTCTGCAGATTTTTTAGTTATGTTTCTTACCAGATTTTTGCTAATTTACAGTGAAAATTAATTCAAAAATATATTTTTATATCATTTATTTGAATATAAATAGAAATTTTATGATATATTAAATTTTTCTTAATTTTTATTTATATCTTTATATTAATTTTCTCAGTTAAATTATTTATATTTTTGGACTGCTGTTTTGATAGCTCTTAGGAACAGCTAATTACTCCCAAATAGATTATATATAATAACTTACATTTCACTGGACTCAGATTTTATTTTCTTCCAACAAAATGAAAGATATGTATTGCTAATACATCTTCCAATCACTATAAGATTATTTGGCTGCTGAAATCACTTTTGTTTTTCCTTCAGTTTTTTTTTATCAGAGTTATTGACAGTTTGATAAAAATGCTTATTTTACAAACCAGAAATTCAAACTCTAATAATTCTTCATTTCAAAAATTGGATTGGGCCTGACTGATCTGTTCCTTATTTTTTTTATTGAAATTTCTAAGATATAATCTGCTTATTGTACAAAGATTTTTATTATAAATTGAAATGTTATTGATATTTATATATAAATCAAAAATAATTATACATATATGTGAATAATGAATGCAATATTTAATTGAATTATTTGCAATAAAAGAAATATTATTAGAAACAACAAGCAAATATTATATATATATATATATAACACATTAATACTGATAAATGTATACAAAAATTTTTTGATTGACTTTCTGATACAAATATTGTGTATTTTAATCATCACACAGTGAGAAAAACTCAAATAATTATTTTTTGATTTGCTTGTTTCTTCTTTTGTGAGAAGTAATGAAATGTACCCATTGTAAATAGACATTGTATAAATTTCATTTCACAGATAAGTGTTAATTCCATTTCACTATCTATTTTAATATAGTTTATTCTAATTTAACATAAAAAAAATGCATAGGATAAAAATATTTCTGAATGTCATTGTCATTATTTTGTTTATTTAGCAAATAAAAATTTTTCTATTGATTTTTCAAATAAATTTTACCAAATAAATTTGAATATTTAGCAAGTAAAAATAATAAAAATTATTACTACTTACTTGTTAGTTTTGCATGACAAACAATATAAACAAATATTTTTGAACAGTCATTGTTTATTATTTTGTCCTATTACATAAAAACATGCATTAATTTATTCTAAAATGTAAACAATCAAATTTACTAGGGATAAATATTTACCACTTTTTCTTTGATTCATTTTCATAAGAAATATTAAACTGTTTAGATTAGGATATTTTAAGTAATATGAACATGAAAAACATTCAGTGCATAATCATTATATCTAATTCACATCTATTCTACTATTTATTTCCTTTTCAACAAATTTCTTATCTTTTTTTTATGAATTTACTTATAAATATGCATTTAGCTTTATTCAATTTTGAATATCAACATTCCACAAATTAAAAATTTCATCATTAAAAGTGTGTCCAATATTAGAATAATAAAATGATTTAAAATTAAATATTATAGAAAAATTTAAAGTATTTTCAACTTTATAATCATAATAATATAGTTTTTATATTGCAGTAAAACTTTACATATAACATAAAACATCATCAAACTAATAGCCACAGAAAAATATTGAATTACCTAAAAAAATATATTATAAAAGATAAATATAGAAGGAAAACTTCACTGATATAATGAATAAATATATCAAAGAAAACACAGGGAATTTGTTTTCTCATAACAATACCTTCAAAATTTTTATAAAAAAATAGTTTTATAAATAAATAATAATATGAAACTGTATCCAGAATTATTATCATCAGATAAACATTTTCACTGATAGCTTTGAAACGAAGGAAACGACATTATTATAATCAATCAGTGATGTGATTTTGATACCAACTAATGCTCCGTTAGTTGAAAAATTTTACAAATACAATACAATTTTATTACTATGATACAAAACATAACACAGATACAATAATACTAAAAATTTATTGTCCGATAAGAAAAAATAAACTTTATTTTGAACAAAATCAGAAAAATTTCATTTCTTTTTTTGAAAAATCGTTTAAGTAAATATATACTTTATAGATCTGTCACAAAAAATTCCTATTTTTGTTAAAAAAAAAAAATTTTGAAAGAAAAAATAAGTTATAGCGAAAAATGCTTAAAGTGAAATTTTTCAAAAATTAAAGTGGAGCTGGGGAGAAGACCCGAAAAAATTGGATTAGAGTGCAAAAGTGTTAATTTTGCATATATATTTATTGATATATTGCACAATCATTTGAAAGTTTGAATTATGAGTAATTGAATGGCTTCATAAAATGCACTTATTACTGAATTTATTTATTTTAAAAAATTTATTGAAATAGAGCTTATGAATATATTCTAAAATGATTAATCAGTATCGAACGTTTTTTATTTTAATATTCATCGTATATACAATGTATGAATCGATCTTCCTACTTCAAAATTTAAAAATCGGTAAGAAATTTGAATCCTTTTTATAAGCTGATTCCCAACTTTCAAGTGTTAGAACAATATGACTTTCATTAAAATAAATTTATAATTTTTTTTATAATTTAAAAAAAATTTTCAAATCCAGTTCACTATTGGAATAAATATAGCCATTTAAAAAAACGCCAGATTTATAGCATTGAAATGATACGAAGAGAAAACTGGATGGAGAACAAGATAAAATAATATCATGTCGCGATTCTCAACAGTACAATTTCATTGAATTATTCGGCAGAAAGCATTAAATAAATATTAAAATTTTTGTCAATACCGAATCTCAACAAAATATTTAACAAAGTTTAAAAAATCAAAAACAAAACACACCGGAAATTTTGTTATAAAATGAAAAGCCGACCAGCACACGCGATCGCCGGCTGCACAAATCTGATGTCGAAATCAACTGCAAAATAATCATCTAGTATTTTCTAAATGATCGGAACTATCAGAAAACGGATAAATTTGTCGATTTAGAAATATTGGAAATCGCTACATTTCCATTAATATTAAGAAATGATGCATAGAGTAGCGGCGGCTATGTTTATTATTTAATGATCGTACACATTTCCGATCTTATCTATAAAGAACCCGATAAATTAATATTTTCGTATATATTTAAATATGTATATTCATATAGAAAGCTGCGTATTTTTAATAATAGAATCAAGAAGAAATAACTATTTAGTAATATGGCAGATATTATCGTCATTGTACGGGTTGCGAATATAGTTGGGAAAAATCAAACCACGAATTTCTTGCATCAAAATAATGGAAAAGTTCTTATAAACATAGGCCCAAAAAACGCCGCATTTAAGCAATGGCGTACCAAGGGGGGCGGGGGCGGACGCCTCGGGCCCCTCCAAAGAACCTTATGTTTTAAGTATATATATTTATATGCAGGAATATAAAAAAAGAGACTTTATATTCTGGGAGAATGATTACGTATAAATGTGTCGTGTTCATGTTAGAAGCGCTGATGCTGTAATTTTATAAGATATGAGCAGTTTTTCACCCTTCTCGCCATGCGCTCGCCCGGGTGGTAGATACGGTTGTATGTACAAAAAGTGAATAAGAAGCGTGTGCCAAAATACTGTTAAAAACTAAACAAGTTTAATAAATTTTTCCCTAGATTTAAGGAAAAGTTCATTCCAATTAGAAAGGCCCTAGAGAGACTTCCGCCCCGGGCCTAGATAGCTATAGGTCTGCCACTGCATTTAAGAGAAATATGCACATTTTATAGCAGTGCATTTACAAAGATGGTAAAGAAAACGTATTTAATTTACGAAATATATTTAAAAAAAAAAACAAAAACAAAATTAGCATCAGTCTTAGAAGGAAAAACATAAGAAAATGTTAAATTACATTATCAATTTTTTTTTTTAATTTATTTCATTGATTAAACACACGTTTTCTTTACTATCTTTGAAAAAGCACTACTATAAAATAGTGCTTTTTCAAAGATAGCGTTTATAAATGTGCGTTTTTAGTCTATATTTGTAAGAGACTTTTTTTCATTATTTTGATGTAAGAAATTCATGGTTTGATTTTATCCCATCCAGTAGGAGACATCTTGTATATTAATTTTTATGAAATTGAAAAATTTACTATTATTTTCTGTAATATTTGATACTATATAATAAATTTGTTAAACATTATGTATTAAATATGAAGAATGGTGCAAAATCACAATATATTAAAAACTAGTTTTATTTCTTATTTTATGTTTTCTGTCATACAGTTTTATGAATTTCACAATTATTTATGCAATTATAAAAAAAACTTTTTTTTAGTAATAATTATTTCTGGAAATAATATACTGCATTATACATTCGAATAATGAAGTTAAACATTCTTCTTTGAATTATAGATACATTAATCTAAATTTTTCTATTGAAAAAAAATGAATTAAAGAAAACAGTGATTATTTATTGAAAAGACATATATAAAGTTTTTTTACAGTTTCAGTCCTATATAACAAACTGAATAATGCATTAATGCTTCTCTTTTTTTGAAATTAATAATAATGAATATATCAAATTTTATCATGTTATTAATATATTTCTTTCATAGTAATATTTAATCTGAACATAGTCAAAACCTATAATCAATAAATTTATTTTTATCACTTTATTAAAGATATATATATATAACAACTTATTTTTTTTATTAAAGAGTATTTTATTTCTTCCATTCATATTTTTCATTTTTCACAAATAGGAAGAGAAATAATAAACACTGTTTAAAATTATTTGTTTTGCATTATATTTCTTTTAAAACTTAATTTATAATAATCGAGAAAGCTGATAATTTAAACATGTAAAAAAGTCATGCAAACTGTGATGTCACACTGTAAAAATGATTAGAGTATTGTATCTCTATGTCAAAAAAACTTTTTATATAAAATATAAAATTTTTATGCTTAATTAGTCGAAAAATAAGAACTGTAATATAATATAATTAGAGATAAATTTGTTGTAAAATGTAAGACGTATATCAAATTCTACAATAATTTTTTTTATCTGTATTTGTCTCTTTTCACCCATAAGGTGTTGAGATGTTTAGTTCTGAGACATTTATATCCAATTGTTTTGAGTTATTTGAAAATTAAAGAGTGTGTAGTAAAGTAGTAGTATAATTCCTATTTTCTATTATTTTATATATAATTTTTATTTTTAGCTTAAATTAGAGGAAAATTTTTCAGTCTTAAAATTTATGATGTCACAGTTGAAGATCAAGAAAAATAATGAAGGGGAGGAGGTCAAAAAATGTCCAAAGTAACATGACATAGTTTATGGTTATGGTCTCTATCTAATGCTTTATGAAGATAACAGAAAGATATCTTTTTTGAAATATTAAAAAATTATTTCATGAAATATTTATTCTTATTGAAAATTTTTGTCTTATTAGTTGGTATTTTAATTATTTTTTCATGTATACAAATACTTGCATATATGGAAAAATATAATTAAAAATTCCAAAATGCAAATATATTAACTTATTCAATCTTTATAAATACAAAAATAAGTGGGATAAGATTCTATGGTGATGGGATAGAGAAAATAACTCCACTCCCTTATGACAAACATAGAAGTGTAGAAGTGGGAGTTAAATATAATTACATACCAGCATTACTAAAATTATAAAAAAATATATATAATATGACTTATATATGTTTGTTTCTGGATCATTTTTAATCGATCCAGCATTAATGCAGTATCCATACTAAGTCTGAAAACATTCCAGACTGATGATAAGTGATGAGAGTCTGAAATACATTTTTGAAGCAGATGCAAACTTGATGTCTAAACAAAAAAGTTTTACAACATAACCATTTCCCCTCATTCAGAATGTTTTTATTATATGTTCTTTGAATTGATGTGTTATCATCATCACTAAATTTATATTTGGTTTGGACATAACTACAAAAATAAGTGATTTATATATTTTATGTAAATCCGTTACATTTGAATATACTATATTTTAAAAAAATTATATTAAAATTGTAAATCTTTATGTTTAAAAAGTGTAAATTTTTAGACTTTATAAAAATACAATGTAATGAGATCAGTAAAATATAATCACTTATTTATTATAAAACAATATTTGTTTTACTGATTTTAAAAATGACATCATTTCATTATGTTATAAGTCTATTTTTACAAAGTAACTGATTAAGTTTTATTTCAGCTGTTGGTTATCAATATATGAAAGTGTTGTATGGAGCCTTGTTGGCCCAATATGCTTTGTTGTTTTGGTAAGTGATACTAAAAATATAAATTTCTTAATTAAAATTTTTCTTTCAATATAGCTTTTAATATTAAATTTTTCTTTTAGCTCAATTTAGGTGTATTTGCCATGTCAATTCGTGCCAGTATACAAATAAAAGATACTGTAACTGATTTTGGTAATCTCAGGTAAAATTATAACAAATATATTTTTGATAATTAATCTACAAAATTTGATTTGTAAACAATTTCAAAACATTTCTTTTTAGAACTATGCTATGGCTCGGTATTGTTCTGTTACCATTATTGGGAGCAACTTGGGTTTTAGCTATGCTGTCTGTAAATGAATCATTAGATTTGCTGCACTACATTTTCTCTATTTTCTGTATGTTATCAGGAATTTATATCTTTGTAGGATATTGTATTATAAATAAAAAGGTGAGATATAAAGTATTTCCAATTGTACATTTTTCATAAATAGTAATTGTAATTTACATGAATTATTTTTAGGTTAGACAACAGCTTATTGTTACCTGGGCCCATCTCACTGGAAAGAAGGTGCCTTATGATGAGAGCCTTAGTGGGACAAGAACTACTATGGTATCTGTATGTATTAATTAAGATAATAAATTCCTTTGAAAATATATTTCAACAAATTAAAAAAATTTCTTTTTTAAATACAGCGTTCTGCTCTTGCCTATCATAATTCTTCTTTTGACATTTTACATCGAAATGTTGGTATTTCAACCTCTTCAACTACTAGTCGTTCAACAGCCAAAACATCAAGTAGTCCTTATCGTTCAGATTCTCATTTGAGAAATACTTCTACATCAACTTCAGGAAATATTAACTCCAGTTCTGAAGCAAGAGGCCACACTTCAAGAAAAGCTTATTTATATCACAAGTCAAGAAGCAGAGATAAGATGATTGATGGTGAGTAAATTTAAAATGAAAATAAAATTTATTATTGTATGCTAGATTCATAATTTTTAAAATATATTTTTAGATCCTGATACAGGTGAAGTTAACAGGAGAAGAACGAGAGATTCGGATTCTGATAGTGACTTATCACTGGATCATGCATCACTAGATTTGGCATCCAGTCATTCTTCTGATGAAGACGAATATGATGGAAGACATTGGAGACAGAATAAAAATCATAGCAAAAAGCCTGGTATTGTTAATATGAAAATATATTTTTGTTTCAAAATTTAAATATATTGATCTATATATATATATACAATAAATTCGTGATAAGTCGAAGTTCATTTGTGTTGAAGTTTTCATATGGTCCCGATACCTGACATTAGATTTTAATTGCTCGTGATTAGTCGAACTTCGATAACTGGATATTTTATGTCAGTCCGAACAAATTCGACTTATTGCGAATTGAATGTATATGTTATGATATTGTAAATTGATTGAAATATAGACATTTCATTTAAATATAATTTCAAAAATGAATATATTGTTTATTTGTATAAATATATTGCTTTATTTATATAAAAATATCAGAACTGCCAGCAAAGCCAAATATTATAGCAGAATCAGAAAGTAATGTTGGACCAATAAGTAAGTGAAATATAAATTAAACTTCCATTTTAAGTAAATATTTAAAATTTCAGCCTAATTTTAATAATTTTATATTGATTATCACAGGCCACAGTTTTAATATGTTATCAAGTAATCCAAATAGTTTGGGTGTTAACATCTCTCCTTATAATTATACATCTAAATGGTTAATGCCTCATAACATTTCCATTCAGTCACAGACACCCATGGGCATTGCAATAGATGATAGAGAAAGTGGTTTTCCAGTCATATTAGGAACTAATGGTAAACCAATTAATCAGCAACGACGGGAAATTCCTGCCCCTCAATTCAGAAATATTACTGATCTCACATCTTACCTCGAATCAACATTATCACCTCCATTAGCAGGTTTGTAACTTTCGAAGTAAATATTGTATTCTGAAATATATGATACAGTTTAATAACTTGTCATATTTTTCAGATGAAAGTCCAAGTCCTGAACAACTTCCAGTGCCAGAAAGAGCAGACAGCCTGCCAAGTAATATTAACACTGTTAATAACAATTTGAATTCTGTACAAAATGATGGTTGTAATGAAACTAGTAGTCAAACATCACCAAAGCTTTCATCAGTGTTGTCAGGACACAAAATGGTTATCCCTCCTCTGACTGCCACTGAACTCTCCTCTGAATCTGAGTAAGTTCATTTATTAACTTCTTTAATATCCAAAAGAATTTTAAATAAATTTTTAAATGAAATTTATAATTTTTATGCATACTTGATGCAGTCAAGAAGTAAGTTTTGGCAAAAAAATTATCTGATTATATTATAAAAGAATCATATCTCTCTGTATCCATTAAC
This sequence comes from Androctonus mauritanicus, assembly GCA_011317285.2. NCBI lineage: Eukaryota > Metazoa > Arthropoda > Arachnida > Scorpiones > Buthidae > Androctonus > Androctonus mauritanicus. The sequence goes on along the minus strand of WUQG02429332.1, from coordinate 3,644 downwards.
TATTCAATTAATTCAATTTTGTTCAGAAGCGTTAAAATTAATTTTTCCTTCTAGGGAAAGTAATGAAACATCAGTTTGACATATGTGGAATATGAATAACAACTAATTTATGTAATATGCATGCTATACATTATAAACTTTATTTTAATCGACAGTAAAAGTGAAGAGACCGTGAAGAAAAGATGTAGATTCTATGTGGATGCTTGGTAACAAACGTAATTCTATGTCAAGATCACAAGCCTTATTTTGCATACCTGTGAATGCTTGATTACCATGTTAACTAATGCCAAATGAACTGGAACTTATTCTGTACATTAAAATGCACCATGACAATACGTTCCTTTAAATGTCCCAAAGAGATTTGATGTTTTAGTCGTGCATCACATTATATCCGTTATTAATTTTACAAAATCATAGCATGCAAACTTGCTGATCATTCATTTGTTTTTAATTCTGTAAAATACATCGACTTGTGTCTTATTGCAAATTAGTGTTTTGCAAGAGTTAGTGAAGAATGAGTGGCATATTTATTATTTTTTATTATTGTTATTGTTTTTTTGTGATATGTTCATGTTAACTTTGTAAGTTTTTTACAACAATAATTTATCATATTTTTTTTTTACGTTGTATATTTGGAAATTTCATTTGTATGATATATTTCAGTCATCAGATTCCTAGAGGTACTCCAGGTTAAGATACTTATAATACAAGCAACTAATTTTAAATTGATAGCGTATATGTTAATCCTTCCAAGAGGCAGTAGTACTTTCTACGAGATAGAACAGTGTTCTATTGAAACGTACAGTACAATAATTGTACAATTAAACAGCAAAATCTTTAAGATGCACTGAAAGGATTAATTCATAAACTAACAATTTGGAAACTAAACAATGTACCATTCCAAAATCTTAATTTTTAATCTGTGGCATAAAGAATATATCTTATCTAATGTGCATACTTGCCATGCATTGTATAATTTCATCTGTACATTAATTCATTAATTGTACTTATTTAATGTTTAAACATATTTGTTATAATGTACAGTATTGTTTTATCTTATTAACAAAAAAAAAATGAAAAACAATTTTATGCCCATTTATTGTTTGAAAAGTACTTAAAATGTATTTTTTACATGTCTATACATATACATATATATATATATAAAAGGAAAAAAATTTGTACTTCATCAAATGATCTTAGTATAGATTTTAATTTTACCAGAGGAAAATTGATAAAAAGAAAAACAGATTAAGATTACCATAGTGATTAATTAGAATTGTGATTTAAAGACAATAAGTGATTTAACGTTAATTTGATTGTAAATATTCAGAGTTTTCTTTCATTTGTGATTATTTAAAAGTGAGGTTAGTTGGGATGGCAATTGTAGTTAGCTTTCTTTTGTATATATTCTGATAATAAAAATGTACATTCTACATCTGCCTAACAAATTTTTGTTTTTTTCTTATTTATGCATAATTAAGGTATTTTTGAAAATTTTTTTTGTATATTATATTATTGTTATTAAAATTAATAACGGTGTTTTTAACGTTATAGTAACCATGGAAACCAACTGCAATTTCACTTAAAACTACTTTAAAGGTTGGAAAAAAAAATCGATTTTTAACGTGTTTGCAGCAGAATGCACAGATGATTTAACGACTTAGAACTGAAAATATTTTCTCATGATTTTTACTACACATTACCGATCAAAGACTGACATGTTTTACGTGTTCAACTGTTAAAAAACATTCTGTTAATCACGATGTAAACCTACAAAAAAACGCCACACTGATGTATCATTCCAACTGTCAGAAAAATTTCAGGTACATGAAAGTGCACTCCATAAACGTGACCACTTATTGAAAAGATTCACACTCAAAATCTTAATGCAAAACTGCACATATTTTTTTTTTTAATATTGCAAGTGTATTATATACAATATGAAATGGAAAATATGTTTTTATATATAAAATTATGACTTTCTGTACAAATTTATGGAAGTAGACGACAAGACAAATCACGTCTTTTTATCGTCCAGATGTTTTTTCACTACTAAGTCGTACAAACCGTGCACGAAAAGCATCACTTCGGCAGTGGTGCCTTCTCTCAGTTTGCCCCATTGATTACCCACTGGACGCTGCACACCCCTGATGTTTAGAGTCTGTTTAGCGAGAGAAGCGACCAATCGACGTAGCAAATCGTCGCGCAGTTCTTTTGTCGCAGGATACAGGCGAGCGATAAAACGTACAAGATACTCCGTCGTATACCGCGTACCCTGCATAAAGATAAACACACACTGTACATATACGTTAAATATGTATCGTTAACGTATTAACTTAAACTTTTCCAACTTACGTTATCCAATTTGAGCAGACACTCTCTAGGTTTTTTGGACCATATGACTATTATAGATAGATCTTGAATGCTAAGAACTGGAATCTGCAAACGATGCAATTTTAGTCATATAGCTCTAGCGTTAATGGTAAAAAAAAAAATCAATGCTTACCCTCAGATGATCTAACCACGACCATAACAATCCGGAGAGCAAAATGGCGTTTGTTTCTCTGGAGAGCTCTTCCCATGCCGAGTTGCGATTGTTTAGATCTTTCTATTAATAAAATGTTCACCTTTTATATACTTATAAAGATTATTATGCGCTTTATGGTAATCTATGGCTCCATCTAAGCATGTTTCTGCAATATACAATATTGTGTGACCAGACTCAAGAAGCGGATTCGTCATGGCCGCAGGAAATATATTAAAGTATTATATCTAGCGTCACACTACATCGATAGTTCATGCACCGTGTGTATCCGATGATGAACAGACCGTGTAAATAAAAATGACATCTATCGACACTTCAATTATAGAAGCCATATTGATAAGTGACGTACATTACCTCCTATAGCAGAGTCGTTTAGTGCGTGCATAAAGTAGACGAAAGTGTATACGCAGGCAATGGCGAACACACTGCACGATATACACTATCAATGGTGGATAGATAACGCATACACAATGCACGCTAGTGTATTTCGTGCGTCCATGCCGAATGCGTTCTAAGATTGCGTCTAAGGTGGTTGATATGCTTTGATGGAGTGTCAGCATCGTTGAGTGTCACAGATTCGTTCCCATTCGCGAAAATTGAGTGAATTTTGATTAATATTCAAGTTTCTCGTAAATTAAATTTGGCCAAATTCTAGAATAATTTTCCGTTTTTGAGTTATTTAACTCACAATATAAATTTAATGTTATTCTAGAATATATTTTTTTTTCTAGTCGAGTAACCAACTTTTCGCTTCAAGTTAGTGATATTTGCTCCAACTCTATAATAATAATTTTTCGTTTTTGAATTGGGTAACCAGTTTTTTCACTTGGTTAAATTTGACCCAATTCTAGAATAATTTTTCGTTTTTTGGTGATAAATTCGACTTTTCGCAATATAAATTTAAAGCAAAGATGTTTGATTTAACGTCATTCTAGACTATTCGATTTTCAATTAATGTTCAATTTTTTGCAACGAAAATTTTTATTGGTAAGATTGCATACATTGCAAAGCCCGGCAAAAAATGGTATCGATCAATACGGGTCGAGACACGCAAAATATCCCTAAAGAACTAGGGGTCAAAGATAAAGGTTAACGAGAC
>WUQG02429321.1:0-14473 GCA_011317285.2 Androctonus mauritanicus | reverse complement strand
GGCCGACTGGTAACGCTATCGGCGTGCCACGCAGGAGAATCCGGGTTCGCGTCCCGGGTCTGGTAACTCCTGAAAAGCTTTTTCGGGGTGTTGGGCACGGCCCGGCGATCCCGTCCTTCACCATCCGGCCCTTCCATGAGTATGGGTCAGCCCCTGGTTGGAACTAGCCCCTCTTCTTAGTGATCTTCCTGATTGGAAAGGGGCGTAAAATATGCAAAAAAAAAAAACTCCTTAAATTCAGTAAACATTCCTAATATATTCTAAATAAGCATATTCCTTTCTTTATATTATATATAATTTTCGTTATATATATTACATAAAGTATTATATTTTTAATATGCAATATATAATCCTTTCGTTCCACACCTCGAAATGTAAATTGTGAATAAATTCCTTTATTACCGCTATACGAAGCCCCAGTTCTTAAAAGAAGAAGACCGAATCACAATTATCAATAATATTTTAAACAAGATAATAGTTACATAAGTGTATGCCATAGAGGTACAATATATTGTACCTCTATGGTGTATGCTTGTACTCTTAATTAAAATTACATCCATATCACTATTTTCGATAATTTTCCCGATTTTTCTTATCAATAAGGTTGGAATCAAGATAATATTACAATATTAAGAAAGCTTTTCTGTTATTACTTATCATTTTCATTACATTTTTCGTGTGTTCATCCACGAGCACATCGAATTGCATATTTTCATAGAGTAAAGATACTTTCTCCATGGAGGCTGCCATCTTATCGATTAGTGCTGCAGCTACACACTATTCTGCAGCGAGTTCTAATTTAGCAACGCTCTCAGTAGCGATTGGCTAACTTAGTTATCCAGCCGCTGCTCTACTGAATTTGCTTCTGGTAAAGTTAATGTTGTTAAGCCGCCATATCATACACCGGATATACTTTTTGATTTTATCTAACAGGGGCGACTTGTAGAGCTCATCCCAGACTGGCCAACCCCCATGAATGGGCAACCGGAAATTTGATGGTGCTCAATGCCGGGACCGGACCCCTTTTGAAAAACGAGATGTGAAACTCGGATTTGAACCTAGTCCTCCGAAATGGTTAATTACAGATTTATCGCGCGGCGATCTAACCGATTACAACTGATAAGAGACCGAGAATATCAAATAATATTGGTAAATCGATATAGTAATTTATTGATAAAGAAAGCCTTTCGTTAATTTAACATAAAATAATTCTGAAAAGAAAAATGTTTTATGTTAAGTTAACGATTTTTTTCAGAACTATCATATTTTAAATCAAGAGTTACCATATTACTTCATGTAAGAATATTTTTTATTTACAATATACATGTACTATAATAAAATAAAATCAATGAAAATGATTCGATAAAAATAAAATATTTTAATATTAATTGAAATAAATATTTAAGTAAAAATTAGTCATCAGATTTTTATATATTATAAAAACTTTTTACGTTATAAACATTTTTTTGTCAACAGATGACGCCAGTTTCCATTCAATATTTAGAATACTAACGGGGTGAAACAACCCTTCGATCCCGTGGGCAGGGGTTAGAATATGTCCACCGTCCAACCCCGCGTGCGTACCATTCGGTGGTTGACGCGTCCGTCACTGGGGTCTCATTCGTGAGTCCCTATACGGAGCCGGGACTGCTGGCGGTGCCCAAATCCGTCTCTAGGGTCTGCAATGAGGCCCCATACGGACACCGAACCGCCAGGCGGACATGCCCGCCGCGTATCAAATTTCGTACCAGTCTCTCTTATTCGGAGGAAAAAGCTCGAACTAAAACCTCCATATTAACGCGCAAAAAACACCCCTTTCATAGGCTGCCCATCCCTGTGGGGAAGTCGGCCGGATTGTGGAGGACGGGTATCGACGAACTGTGCCCAGACCCCACGATAAATAACACTTGTCACATTTCACTTTTTATTGGGAAGCAAAAATATTCGATTTTTTTCTTTATGTTTATTAAAATTTTATATTAATGGGATTCAGTGTTCTGGAAGTTAACTAGTAATTAATTGCTAGGTGGCTTGCTCCTAGTTGCTGGAAAGCTAGATTTCTTATAGTTTTCACCAACGACGACAAAACTAAAGATTTTGGTCAATCGGTAATTGATTAAAAATAGAAAGAAATAGCCTTTGCTTATTTGACCTTTCTTCTTATATTTTCGTTCTTACTACAACTATCAATTTTACGGGCGTACCTGTTTTGATTCTTATTTATCAATATGTCAGTCGATGCACTTATCGAATTCATTTCAAATTTTTAAACAACCCAAGTTTATCACAGGGTATCACGAATCTCGTGGACGATGAAATTATATATATATCGATTTCTTTTCTCCATTTATAAGTAGAGGCTCAAAATCAAATCGATTCTGTATAGATATATTAAGGAACATTCTTGAATTGATTAGAAATTTTCAAAAAATATTTTGTTCTAGCTCTATTGTAAGATTTACTGTTTCCTTAATTTACGATGTAGGTATAAGGCTGCAATGAATACATCGATTCCTTACAAATTTTGAGCTATTGACATTTTAATCGGTACTTCGATATTTTTGTGTTCAATACATTTATTTCGATATTTTTTGAATATCGAGAGAAATTTAACATTTGATGAATTTTTTGAGCTACACAATAAAATGGATATTATTTTTCGTTTAATCTTTTTAATGGGAACACTAGTAGTGGCATATAACCGCTATTCAAAAAATCAAAAATATTATGCATGCATAAACACTTCTGATATTACAGTTTAATTCTATAATTTCAATCTATAATTTTTCAAAATAGTATTACAGCTATCCGAAAAATATAGAAAATGCGGGAATTTTATTGTGGAGAATTTCTGAATTTTAATATGTGAGTCTAAAGACAAAATATTTTAGTCACATTTATGTTTTAACAATATAAGTATTATATAACAATAGTTCCAATACAGGAATTATTGTTTATGTTGTAGATAAGGGACCTTTACTCTTTTTCTGGATCTCTCTTTGGCTATATATCCTCGAGTTCAGCTCCATTCCATTGAAAAAATTTATTCTTTAAATTTATTATTAAGAATATATGAATATGTATGATTATATATAATTTAATATTTTTTATAAGTATTTAAGTATTCAGATACTGCATAAATCCGATCGAAAATGCATAAATCGATCACATTTTGTTCACTTTACACGTTAGAAATAGCTGATGCAGCTTCTATCATCAGCAGTTTTCATTTCTAAAAAAATACTTATTTCTTCTCAATTCTATTATTATAAATCGCGGATGTGGATGAACGTTCATACAGTATTTAAAGACATTCAAAAATAATTTATTGGGCGCTTCACAAATAAATTTGGAAATGCGCAGGCAGAACTGAATTGAGATGGTTGAAAAAACAATGTTTTTCTAACCAGCCCAAGTTAGCTCGGTTGCCTACTCAACTGGACGTTTCGGTCTAGCCAAGATTCCCGACCATGAATTAAAGCTAAACCTTTGAACATGCTAAGCTGTTTTTGTCATAGCTTATCCATAGCAGAACAATGAAGTCAATTTTGAAAATTCTAGTCCCCTCATTTTAAATCAACAACCATTTGTCACTTCTTGAAAGTTCCCAGACCCCTCCTTTTTTATAAGCAACTGTTGGACACTATTTTGGTTGGAACCTCAACTTTTACATCTCTAGGTACTTCTTCCATGAAAACATATTCTCTAATTTTGTTGGAAAGCATTTTTCAGTAAGCTCATATTTTCGTTATTGCTACAACTATCAATTTTATAGGCGTGTCTGTTTTGATTCTTATTTATCAATGTCAGACGATGCACTTACCGAATTCATTTCAAATTTTTAAACAATCCAAGTTTACCAGAGGGTATTAATATTTACGAGTTATTATTTATTTTAAATGTGAGTCAATAGCCATCATTTTCAACTGCTGGGTTTCTAGAGGATCCAATAACATATATGAATTTCTCATTCAAACTGAATAATTATGTAAAATATTTCCTCAAAATATATGAAAATCTTTTATGACATCAATAATAATAAGCCTATTTCAATCATTTTCAACTGGATTGTTCTCCAATAGAGATCTAATAATATGCAAAGTTTTAAATTCACGTTATTAAATCCAAATAGACAATTTAGATCTCAATTTGAATAATATTTATGTAAGTTATTATGATGACAGACAAAACTAATTCAAATATATTTTTATTTCATTTTGGAATGGAATTGTCAATAAACGAATAGGAGAGGAGATTTTTCTTGTATAGCATGTTGCAAGAAAAATCTCTTCTTCTATTCGTTTTATTGACAATTAGAAGGAAATTTCAGGGTAATTTATATGTAAACTTCCCTAAAAGTTAAATATTTTTATATCATCAAATTGATAAAAATTTTAAATGAAGAACAAATTTATTTTTACATAATCACTATCAAAAATAAAGGTATATCAATTTACATATCATTAATACACAATATTAATTGGTTTAAATTTTACATAAACAGTATTAAATCAATAATCACGGAAATATTAAAGCATCCTAATGAAATATTTTACACCACATGTAATATTCTAATACAATGATGTTCCTTTTGATTTCTGTTATCATCAAGAATGCTTTTTTCTGTTCTATATAAAAGTATGAAGCATAGAATAATAATTATGTTATTTTAATAGTTATTTCAGCCAATAACCAATTTATATTTTCAAATATTTAAAAGATTGAATTGTTTAAGCTTTTAAAGCTAAAGTCCATCCAATATAACTGCATATAATATTTATTATATAATCCCACATTATTAAAAATAGATACAAAAAATAAAATGATAAAAAATTAAATATAAATGATAACACATTAAGATATATTTTAAAGAAATAAATTAAAGTGAATATATAATTTTAAATTCTATTTGCAGTTCAGTAAATTTTGGAATGATTTCTTTTATAATACTCTCCATTCTTTTCCAAAAAAAAATCTTAATTCTTTATTCTTCCTCTATAAATAGAAGAGTTTCTAATTTTATCAGCACTGTATTGAAATCTTTTTTACTTATAAAAGGTATCAACGCACAATCATGTTAGAAGCATAACTATAAGATTGAAGAAAATATCTTGCTTTTTTTGATAGACAATAGTTATCTTCAAAAATATTTTGTCAATACATGTAAATACAGTCGTTGCAATAAGTTTAGATAAATATTTGCAAGTTTACGGAAAAATTAATTGCATTTGAATTTGATAAACAATATAGCATTATTTCATTAAAATACAATTTTTTGGTTTGATTTTTCATTTTAAAAAATTTATTTCATATTACATGTGTAAAAATCTTTTTCAAAACTTTTAATCTCTTACATTGAAATTTCGTTGCAAGAAAACTGAGCCAAAATTTACATTTATAACATTATTATTCCTTTATCGATATTTAATATTATAATATAATTACACTATAAATTTTCCCTTTCTGGCAATTGTTTGTGTGCAAGATAAAGAAAACCAATACTAGACAATGCACTAACCAAAAATATAACATCAAACCATCGATGATAGAAACTGAACTGTAGCTCACCTAATACTTCAGTAATAATTGATCTAATAAGGAAAAAAAACATTCATTGCTTACAAGTATTAAAAATGAAAAAAATAATAAAGTAAAATATATAAATTTATAATAATAATAATGCAGAAAAACTTGCCTATATTCTGGTGGCATATTCATTCTTATTAATAGCACTGATGAAACAAAATACATTCCCTATAAAATAAAATATATTTTAGAATATTTTTAGAAAAAATTTGTACTGTAGACTCTTTCTTATAAATGGACTAATATGGGGAATGGAGGTCTGACTGATAATGCTGATTGTCCAGTGCTTCTTATACATAATAAAAATAGCCCAAAAAGTCAACAAAAGCATAATGCAATACTATATAAATTATAGTAATACATACACATAATATACAGATAAAATTAACATTGAAGTGAATAAAAATAAATGATGATAAAGGAGAAAACATGTTTTAACTTCAAATATTCTATTGCAAATGAAATATTTTAAACCAACAGATTTCTTCTTATTTTCAAAATCTACATATAAGATGTCATTAATAAGATGATTTATAATATTTATAAATAATAATATATAGATTATATTAATGTTCTTATATATAAAATATAACAATAATATATTTTATATATTGTATTGTTTTTATATTTAGTATACAGGTAGTTCTTGACTTACGACTGTCTCAAGTTACAACCACTTGTACTTATCATTGATAAATCGTGATTGATTAATGCAATTAAATATACTAAACTGAAACTACTAAACTGACAACAGGTTTGTGTCCTTTGGCAATGATCTGATATAAAAAAAAATCATTTTTGTGTTTGGTTGTTGTATTTGTTTAAATTTATTATGATAAAGTGGAGTGTAATAATAAATATGGAACCTTGGGATTACAGGACTGGCCTGACTGCAGTACATGGAAAATGATAATGAATGAAAGTTTAAATTTTTTTTCTCTCAAAACAAATAATTAAACAGAATGCTTCTATTTCAGATTTTTGTTTTATTTTGTTATTTTATTTTTTTAAGAAAAGTCTTTCTTTCTTTGTGTTAAAAAGTATCATAATTAAAATATGCCTAGTACAAACATGCATTAAATGACAATGAAATAGATATGAAATTATTTAAAAATTTACCATTATTTGAGCTAAGGCAAGAACAATCACATTTGATGACTTGCTGCTTGAAATTGCATAGAAGAACTATAATATAAAAAAAATTATTATTGAAAATATTTATTTTAATAAAATCATATAAACTGAAATTAAATTTAAAAATATGATATATATATCTTTATTAATTTTATATATTGTATTTTTGTTTATACAAAATTATTAAAATATTATAACAATTGATAAATCTTTATTCAGAATAACCAAATGATATTTACCTTTGTTAAAGTAATAAGAAGGCCACGAATAGAAGTGACAACAATAACACCAACTAATATAAATGATATATGCTGAGACCAAAATTTTACCTTGGGGAAAAATGAATTTAATAAATCAGATAGTAGTCTTAAAATATTTGTGATATAATAATTATTTATAAATTTGTTTTCATCAATCAATATTTTTTAAAATTTACATCAAAATTAATTCCCATGTAATTCACTGCAATTTCTATCCCTCTTGTAACGGGATCCACTTTTCCAACACGGTCAAAGACAATATTAACAGTAGACTAAAAAATAAATAAAATTTAAATTACTGATCACTTACTTTTTATAATTTTAAACATTCAGATTTTTTCTATGAAATCTATGTTACACTTACTATAAATATTTTCCAAACACAATATAGAGAAAAAAAATATCCTAAAAAATTGAAATATTTTCCTTTTAATGTTTTGGACCATTCTATTCTTTCCTAAAAAGAAAAGTTAATGAACAACATTCATTTATATATATGCAAATAAGATAATTAGTGAAAAATATCATAAAATTCAATATATAAGCATAGTTTTTATCAATAATTCAAAAATATTTTGGTTACAATTGCATTTTACTATAATTTCTGTTTCAGCTAATGATAATCTAATATCAAAAATAATTTGTAACACAACTATTAAACTCTTTGCTTTAATTGTAAAATCTCCAAACAAACACTGTAGCAAAGCATATAAGTTTTATATGATATAACATTTTTGGATATTACATATCCCTCCTCAGTACCATAACTTAACAATATATAAAGAATAACTTCAATTATATTCCCATGGACACAAGTATGGTTACTCTACTAGGGTCATGGAAGGTATATGGAAAAAAGTAATAGATGGCAATAACTAGCCACCCAAGCAACAAAATAGCCAGATAAACCATTCCGTATACGTGCCAGTTACATATTATCCAGCCTTGGATCAAATCCTCTCCAACGCCATAAAACATACCCAAGTTAAAATGGCTAAAAAACAAGGCCCCAACCTTTTTGAAATCCTCTGAAATGACAAGGACGTAGTAGCCCAATCTACATATCTATAAAGCATCTATTCCATATCTATAAAGAATGTAGAAGAGAGCCAACACCTATGCTATATCGGCAGCACTAGAAGAAGTTTACAGAAAAGAATAAAACACAATAACATACAAATAGGAAATTAGATACAGTGCTTGCCATCATAGCTTATGAAAACAACATCGATATAGACTGGGACCAAGCACAATTGATAAAACCATTAAGTGATATTACAAGTATTACAACAACGGAAGCCTCAGAAATTGAAAGAAGAAAAACTTCATGAATGTTGTTAACGGCAATGAACCATCGTTGCTCCCACTATCATGGAAATGGTGCACATGACACGCAGTCTAAGTCCACATGTGTTTCATCCGAATCCGACTGCTTATACCCACAGAACGATTATGAACGGTCTTTTGGCCCTTGCACCCTGAAAATGCTTGGATACCTCCAACATAGTGTAATTATCTACAGTCGTTATGTTGCACTTTAAATGTATACGTAGTATAAGTCATGCTTGTTTATGTAAATTTTGTCTATATATGTATATCTGCATTACTATTATTATTATATATTATATATTTTAATTTTATTTATTTATCTATATATATCAACTATATATATGTTTTCTGTAGTTTTAACCATATCTATGTATATAAGTTCCATCTAAACGTTATATGTAATTATTTGAAAAAATGTATTCACTACGTCTTGTAACTTAGAACAGTAACTGTAGTAGAACCGTTGTCGAGGAACAACAGCATGGACACACTACAATTTCAAAATTTGTAAAAAAGAATTTTAGAATTAGTAACAGCTTAGAATAGTTTGAAGTTATTCTGTATATACTGTTAAGTTATGGTACTGAGGAGGGATATGTAATATCCAAAAATGTTATACCATATAAAACTTATATGCTTTGCTACAGTGCTTGTTTGGAGAATTTTTAATTTGTAACAATTGTAAATCATACTCTGTTCATCAGATTTGAGAAAATAAAAATTACAGCTAAAATTAAATAAACATATACATATAAATTACATAATTATTAAAAAACTTATTTGATCAATTATCATTTGTTTGCACACTAATTCTTATTACAAAGAAGAAAGCATTTTTATCATATTCTTTTAAGAAAATTAGAGGAAAAATGATTAAAAACCTATTTAAATTATCTGTGTAGTAAGATATCATAATTCAATCATCAGGTGACAAAGATTACAAACAATCTTTGCTAATTGTAGAAATTTTTGTAACTTTCAAATAATAATCAAATATCAATCAAATAACCCTTACATTACAAATTAATTTAGAATAAATTGAAATTAATGATTAAACAAATTATGCTACTATTTCAAAGAAAATATTGAATAGAATTTAAATACATAAAAATATTTTTTATCCAGAGAAAAAATACTATTTGACTAAATGCATAAAAACAGTGTTTTCTTGTATTAAGAATTAATAAGTCTCTTATTCTTTAATTACTAAAACTAATTCAAAATTAAAAACAATATAATAAAAAAAATTGTGTTGAAAATTACAAAATTAATTTTTTTTTAATTGAAAAAGGGAGAAAATGTTTAACCTATTGATGCAATTATGGATGTAAAGAAATCTCTCGATATTAAATGTATCTATATTTATTAAATTGTGATCTCCAAATCATTGTGTCTTTAAGTCTTATCACACATTGTTAGCCACATCCATGATTGCGATTTAAAGCTAGTAATCTGGCCAGATCATCCCGAGGTTCCATAGTTAACATTATATAACAAAAATGAATAAAGTAAAAATTTTATTCATTTTTGTTATATAATGTAAAAATAAATAAAATTTTAAAAAACTATAATTTAATGTAATTATTTATAACTTTTTAAAACATTCTTTTTTATTTTGTTCTGTACCTTAAGAGATTAAATGCCAAAAATATTAATAATAAAGTTTATTAAAAATGTTAGGGTCTATACTGCAAATTAGTGCTTAAGTCAATTAATAGTTATTTATATATGTATAAGCATTCTACAATTTCTTTGAACTGTTCCTAAATTTTTTCATTCCAAAAATTTTTTTTAAATTATGTTTTACAGATGATGATTTGAATGGATTCTATTAGTAGAATTTGGATTATTATAATCCAATCTTATCAATTTTGCATTTTATTCTATTATATTATATTAATCTTATTCAGTTTTGGGATAGGATAATTTTATTTTTGAAATTTTAAGGGAAAGTGAAATTTTTGTATGATGAGCTCTAAAATTTGCAAAACTTAAAAATTATTATTAAATAAAACAAAAATATAGTTTAATTCTGTTAAAATTAATAATAATGTTTCTTTATTATTCATTATGTTTTATTTTTACTGATTTTTAAGTAAAAAATGAAAAAATCCAAACATAAATACCTCAGACTATTATAAGGGGTGTGGCACTTTTATTGTTTTATGGCTTCCCAAGAAATTGCAGATATGTCTTCTTTATTGTGTGCATGTGGTGTTAGGTATAGTGTGTCAATAAAGCATATGCAGGCCATATACAGCAAAGCAAAGAATATTATAGATGTTTACAGATGAGAGGATGATTTTTATATATGCTGAGTTTTTTGATATAAATTTGAAAATTTAAAAAAAAATTATTGAAATGAAGGAAAAACATGACAATATTTCAATAAATTTATGTTACTTTTGAACTAATTGTATGACATAACTTCATTAATGAAAATTTGCATAATACTTCATTTTTTTATTGATAATTTTTAAAATATGGTCTGATTTTCTTCATTCATAGCTTGTTTTATTCAGAGAACTTGCTGCTATTCAAAAACAACAATTGTTTTATTGGATGGCTAAGATTTCATACAAAAAAATCATACTTTTCTCAATCTCATATAAGGAACAAAAAATCATTAAAAAAAATAAAATTTAAAAAAATGTTCATATCAATAGAATGAGAATGAAAAACATAATAAATGATAAAAAATTCAAAAGATTTCAATGAAAATTAAGCAAAACCTCACAATGTGAATTTTTGCACGTTAATTGGGCTTAATTTCCAATATCTCCCAGATTTCAAGAAGTTAAAGCTGATATTATGTAAGAGACTATATTATAAATCTAATAAAGGTAATAACAAAATTTCAAATTATTTTCAACTATATTTCATATATACACTATTGCAAGAAAACAATGCATCCGTAAAAAATAAAGTTAGAGTTGCAAAACTCAGTATACTAACGTCTTTCAGGTAGACATATAAATGTTGAAATTTCATCATCATGGAATGCACAGACATTTTGAAAGCTCATAAAAAGAATGAATCTGAGCTTAGTATAAGGAGTGGCATGTGAAGTACAGATATATTTAGCAAGTTTTGTTGTTTCATTATTTTACATAATCTATGAAGATGCCTGCATAACATATCCAATAGCAACATGAACAACTGAATGAATTTGAGAGTGGCCAATTCATATATGTTTATAGTAAACCTGCAACAAACCTCATTGATTTTTTTGCAACAGAATATATGTATATGGGATGTTCAAATGAAACCCATTCAAAATGCACCACATGATGAGTCGACATTTCAGATTAGGAATGTACATGTAATTTCAGCTTAGGATGCACGAGTGAAGCTATATGCGTTGTGCATGTGCAGTGCTGTTAAATTGTGCACTTGCATCCATTTTTAAACCTGTGATGTAATGTTGAAGATAGTTGGTATGATTGAAAATCCGTCCAAGCAGGATATGCAAGCTATAATTCGGTTTTAATGGCTGAGAGGAACACTTTCTGCAGCACATCAAATGCTTCAAGCTGATGTCCATTCACTGTTCCTTGTGGTGTTCAGTCAGCATGAGGGTCACCAACTAGAACCACTGGCTTACATTCCTCAGCCATTAAAAACTGAATTATAGCTTGCATATCCTGCTTGGACAGATTTTCAATCATACCAACCATCTTCAACTCTACATCACATGTTTAAAAATGGTGCAAGCGCACAATTTAACAGCAGTGTGCATGCACAACACATACAGCTTCATTTTAACATTTGCATTCTTAAACTGAAATATCAATTCATCATGTGACACGTTTTGAACATGTTTCATTTGAACATACCATATATATTTGTAGTATTGTAATATAGTTGAAAGTTGTTTATTTAAGAATGTATCTTATATGTCCATAAGGAATCTGTCTGTTTTGTATTTATTTTAAATAGAAAATAACATACCTGCATTGTATGCATATCAACTGATTCCAAAAATAACTGTCTACTGAGCTCTTCAAGTCCCCTGATTTCTTCTTGTAACTGATGTATATCTAAATAATATTTCAGAAATTTAACTAAGATATTTATTTATAGCTACATAAAAATATCTTTAGCATACTTTCACTGCTTCCACTTGAAGCTACACTTTTCAACATTCCCCAAATTCCAGATGTATGACGAGTTACTACATTTTGCTGTAATTTTTCTCTTTCAGCTAATGCTAATCTAATATCAGAAATAATTTTATTGAATAATTTGTTTGTTTATTTTCTGTCTTTTAAATATAAGATAATACCTCTTCTTTTTCATGATAATCATGTCCAATGTTAATATCAATTTTTTTTCTAATGCTTGAATGTCTGTAGGAGTCACAGGCCTATTTATATTTATAAATATATATCAATAATATTTTATATATTATGAGTTAAAAAGTCAATAACAAATTAATTATAAAAATTATTAATTTTATAATAATTTATTTAGAAATTATTATGCTATTATAAATACTTCTCTCTTGTTAAAAGCTTTAAAAATTGATATAGGTTTAAATTATATACAATATAGATAAAATATTATTATATAATCAATGATAAATACATGATATAATTGAATTTTAATAAATATATATTTTATTTAAATTGATTTGAAAAATAGCAATAAGCAAACTGACAGAAAGATCATGATCAATCAATTTAATAATTTTTTCATGCTTTGATAAATTTATATCAATATGAATTGAAACTCTATATATTACTGTTCCATATTTTTCTCTCCAGTATTCAATAGGAATGATGATGAAAAATCATTAATAATTTATTCAATTAGTCGAAATTAAACAAAAACACTGCTTTACATTTAAGAAAATATTTATAATTGATACTGCTTATTAAACAAAATAAACTGTGTCGTATAGCTCTGCCTACACTTTAATTTCCCATAGATTGATCAGAATTTTATTTTCTAAATTTAAAATTTAAATAAATAAATAAATATAGTTATTTTTATTTAATTTATAGTCTATAAATTTTATCTAAGTAATATTTATTTAGAAAAAAAAAAGAAAAGCCTTAATGCCAATTTTTAGAAATTTAGTGCCTTCTTTAGTATCAATTTTAAAAAATTTCTTCAAAATTTCAATTTTTTAAAAATTTTATTGTTATATTTCATGATAAAGCCCACTGCAAACTCTTTGTAGTGAATATAAAATTATTTCTAATGACATTAAACAATATGCTATATCTTCAAAATTAATAAAGAAAATTTATGCTAAATGATAGAAATTATGATATTTAATATCGATTTTGCACAAGAACTTTTATAAATATATTTTGTTTCTTTTATTTATTTGCTTATTAAGCTTGCAAACTAAAATTCAATGTTGCTTCAAAATTAAAAAAAATTATATAATTTCTATTTATACTTTATGTTTCAGCTGAAAATAATCCTGCTAATAGTAATTTATAATATACTACATTATATGTGGTTAAACTGATCCAGAAATTCTCAAAATATAAACAAACATGGATTTATATATATACATTTGGAGCATTGCAAAAACTGCTCCAATGTGACTCAAGCCAAATTATATCAGTAGCTGCATTTACATATATCATTCTGATTATAACAAATGCAGAAATCGATAATCTTGTATACACCATATGTGCACAAGATTCACTCAACATAATTGATGTACTTCATCTAAGAATCAAGAAAATAATCATTAGATTTAAGTTGAAATAATTCAACATAACTATACTTTCTCATAAGCATTTGCCTATGAGAAAGTAAAAATTACATTTTAAACATGATTAAATTGTCAATTGGCTTTATCTCTTCATTTTTGAACTGATTCAACTCCATTGAAAATCAGATAACACTGCTGTTAATCTGATTAAAAAGGTAACTGACTTTGCTGGTTCTGAAAACTAAACTTCCTTTTTATATAAGAGCAGATATTTTCCTATCTTTCTCATATTTATTGCATATTATATAGAAAGACCAATACATTAGATTCCATTATCAAATTTCTATTTATACAGTATAATTCTCCATGTTATCCAATATAATCATTATCACACCAAATAAACAATGAGGTCGCAAATTAGAATCAAACAAAATCTGAACTAGCTTGTAGGACCTTAGAATAAATTATAGATGCAGGAGCGCTTTCGGGC
>WUQG02429310.1:0-14475 GCA_011317285.2 Androctonus mauritanicus | reverse complement strand
AATATTATTTTCGCGAACCTCCTTTATACACCTCGCGAACCCCCAGGGGTTCGCGAACCACCGGTTGGGAACCGATGCCATACACAATGCAGTAAAGTAGGCTTGGCTGCAATTTCCTGTGAAACAACTGGCCACCATAAAACACTAAAAATGCCATGCCCCCTTTTATAGCCTGGGGTTTTTATTTACCTTAGGATTTTCTCATATTTGCTAAATTATCTGTAAAAGTAAAGCAATATGTGACCAAATAAATAAAAATATTCTAATAAATGCTCAAACCGACTGCACAACAACACAAACTATAAATAATTCACTCAGAGCTTCTGAGTGAATTATTTATAAAAATATTCTATATTTTAACAGAATTAACAAAAATTTTTGTATCATCAGCAAAAATTTTACAATTTTACAAATTTTACAGTTCATCATAGTAAAATTCTATATTTTAATTAAAACTTCAAAAATAAATTTCTCACATCCCAAAATCAAAATAAGATTACAAAAGTAGACTAGAAAGCAAAATTGATAAGATTTGATGAAAAATAATCCAAATTCTACAAATACAATTCATTTACATTTTCTAACATTAAGACGGAATTTAAAAATAAATTTTGGTTGTCGAAAAATTTAGGAGCTATCATCAGAGGCACATATTTTCACTCAACAAACACACAAAAATTACTCCACAAAAAATCCTGAGTTACACGGTGAAACTAATTTGTTTTTTTAGCATTTTTTGTTCCATGCCAATGACGAAATTATCATCATCAGATTGGAATAGTTAAAGGCAAAAGAGTATTATTTTGAAGGAACCATAATTGATACATAAACACACAGTATATATAAAAACTATTCCATGTATAAGTCATCCCCCTAGAGTTTAAAAATCAGTAGAAATATGAAACTCATGCATAAGCCAAACCCCAACTTTTAAACATTAGAATAATAATGGCATTGAAAAAACTGATAATTTTTTTCTTATAATTTTAAAAATTTTCAAATCCTTTTCACTATTAAAATAAATAAGAGTACTTAGACAAAATTTCAGGCTTACAGCATTGAAATGTCAAAACATAATGCAAAGATAAAGCTTGAGAGCAGATATAATCATACTGTGTCATGACAGTCATGTTTCTCTATAATACAATTTTATCAAAGTATCTATTCAATAGAAAATATCAAAGAAATATTAAAATTTTTATTTCTGATTTTCAACAAAAATATTTGACAAAATTTAAATAATAAAAAAAAAATCTGAATTAAAATATACAATGGAAATTTTGCTGCAACTGATGTGTGGAAGACCAATCAGCATACAATCATCAAAAGCACAAATCTGATATCCAACATCAATTGTAAATTATCATCCTGTATTTTCTAAAATGAACAGATCACTCTCTAAATGTATAAAGTACAGTCAGACTCCACTTTATGTCAACAATGTGTTCTTCAAAAATGCAATGCAGAGTGAAACAATGCAAATTGAAATAATTTCCATAGAAAGCATTGAAATATGGAAGATAGGGAACCAGCATTACCATTTTAACCAACAGAAAATTGAAGAAGCAGTTATGGCAACCCCAAAAGAACGAAGTCACACCAACTTCGTTCTTGTGGGGTCACCATAACTCCTCCTTCAATTAAGAACACAACACAACTGGATCTTTTGCTCTTCCGCACGGCCACAATCACTAGGACCAGCACTCAGTCTGGAACGTTCTGGAACCTTTAAGAAGCAAACATCCATTGTTGGCCTGGATAAAAAAATATTTGAGTTTTTCTTTCAATTAATACCAATTTCGTTTAAATACGATTATCCAAAGCGACATAATGCAACTTTAAAGTATGATAGTGTTTTTGTGGACACCCTGTACAATGGCTGTGATTAGTGGTTCATTTCTGCATTTGTTGTAGACTTCATCCCAAATGGGAACCCGGCTTTACTGTTATAATTCGTGAATAAAAACCACTGAACACAATATAAAATTTTGAAAATTGGTTTTCCACAAGAATTGCTAGGATAAAACTAAAATATTCGTCATAAAGCACTTTTGTGGGCAGTTTGTAAATCTGCAAGGAAAAAATCCATATTGATAAATGCCGTATCACCAATCACTTTAGCAAAATTCCAGACAAATTATTAAAAATGTGCATTTTTAAATAAATTACATATATTTCATTGAATAAAAGTATAATAAGCAATTCCAAAAAAAAAAAATTACCCGTCAGACATCTTTATTATTGAATGATTAAAGATATGGGACTAAAATATGTTGCCAAATCATCTTCAATGCATAACTTTTATGTTGAATGTCATAAAACCATCAAAATATTTCTATAGTTATTATGAAAGACTGAACATCTGCCATTTTAAAAAGAAGAATCTGCTGGATTAATAATTAACATTTCCTGGTATTCAGTTCAATTGGTATCTAATCCAATTTTATAAAATTTAATGTACACCAATTAATCTTTAACATACCGGTAATACCAATTATATAAATTGGTATCCAGTCCAATTTTATTAAAGAAGAACTCGTTTAACATTTTCATAGATAACAATTATATACAACCAGTATTAATAATTTGTATTACTAGAAATTACCCGCTCATATAAATGAGCAGAAATATAATCTTGTGATTTAATCTTATAATACTGTATATAACGACGAAAAACACCTCCGAATTCTTATAGGGAATCCAAACATCCTTGAGGGAATCCAAGAAGAAATCGTAAAATGACAGCTATTATTACGTTACATCGCCATCTGTGAATTCTGTCTTTTTAGAGGAACTATAATTTCAATTATTAATAACAACAAATAATTTTGGCTGTCTTAGATATCCAAAAATTAGACCTTTCTAAAAATATAATTTTTGGATCTTTAGAAAGGTCGGTCCCTTCCTTTCGGATTTTTAGAAAGTTTGTCCCGTTTTTGGTCTATTTTCGGTACAGTAGTTCGGTACAGTTATAGAAATCGGTACAGTCATTTATAGAAATCGGTACAGTAGTTCAACCGAAAAAGGGACATCCAGCTAGCCAGTCACGTTTGACTATTAATAATATAATGATTTTAGCGAATTAATATTATATCATTGGCATAATCTTGAAACAGTCCTTGATGGATATTTAAATCTCTTGATCACACCAGGCTGAGATTGATCTGTTTCCATTCTTCTTTCCACTCTTATTGAATAAGATATGAGATATTAATAAATCAAATTTATTTATAAATATATCAGATTATGTTTACAAGCATTTCGGATGAGAAAAATCTCGTCTTTTACTGATTAATCTGAATGCTTGAAACATTAGTCTCCAATACGTGTTAATGAATTTATTATGTTTTTATGTTTTGCTTATTAATATATAATTTAATACACCAATTATAGAACTACACTGTTTTCTTTTTATATAAATTTAAACTTAGAAAAAAAAGTTTTATTTAAAAAATGTTAATTAAACAAATTTCATTCCTGTTTCCTTAATTCTATATTGAGAAAAACGTTTTGGGGACTATGAAAACCTTTACTAGGAAAAAATTCCGGTTCCATCTGAAAAAATATATACTGTATATATACGCATAAATATATTTAAGTATATACTAATTAAATTCTTAATTTGTTTAATTTTAATTACTTTCGTGTTAACTCCTGGTTTAAATATAATTTGTTGAAGCATATTTACTAATGCTATCTTCAATTCCATCATAGCAAATCTCATCCCCAAGCATCCTCTGGGTCCAATTCCAAATGGTAAATTTGCATATGGATGAATATCCCTTTTATTTTCAGGCAAAAATCTGGAAAGGTAATTTTTTTATGAATTCGTAACTAGTTATTTGTAATTTATTTTATGTAAGGATACATACCTGTCAGGATTGAACTTTTCTGGTTCTGAAAAATATTCGGGATCATGACTGAGTGCATAAATTGGTATGACAACTAATGTCGATTTCGGAATGACGATACCTGTCTCTCCTAATTTATAATCTTCTATATTTTTCCGGAATAATCTAAAACATGAGAAATTAAACAATATTTTTTATATTTATTTAATTTCCTTTAATAAGTTTAGAAAAAATAAAATTAAAATTGGACCTTGGAGTTGGGCAATAATATCTAAGGATTTCTTGCACGAAAGCATCCAGATATTTCATTCCATTCACTAAATCGTAATCTATATCTTTCTGAATAAAATTTAAAAATTAATATTATTTTAATAGTATACAGATGTAAATATAGTTTGGTCAACAGATGACGCCATTTTCCATTCAATTAGAACACTAAGTGGCGGAGTGAAATAAGCCCTTCCACAGGTATGCCTGTGGAAGGGCTTGTTTCGCTCCGTCACTTGGTATTCTTAAAGATCAACCAGATTGTGGAGGACGGGGATCGACGGGCCAGGCCCGGAACCCATGATAAATATTTTTAAGGGGTGGGATTCGAGAGTCGAACTCAGGTCCTCCAGAGTGGAAAGCCGAAGCATTTCCACGCGGCCAATCCGGCCGACCATGTAAATATTGATCGCGACATACTTGACCCTTTACATTTTCGTCTATCTCTTTGAATAGTTTCTGTTGAACGTCAGGATTTACAGCTAACTGGTGAGCGATGAAGGTAAGTGTTGCTGAAGATTGAAAGAATCCTCCGAGAAAAAACATTATGCACTGAGCCACAATTTCGTCCATGTCCAGTTCTTAAACCATTAATGAAAATTTATATATTTTAAAATTACAAAAATTATATCTGAAAATTATAATAAATTTAATATTACTTTTTCTTTTGTCTTTATTATCTTGATCTTCTCTCTCTGCATCCATCAAAAATTGGAGAAAATCTTTAGAACTTTGTTCCTGATTGAAGTTTCTCATATCAAATTTCATATTATATTGTGAAAATTTTTTATTTGCATGTGTAATAAGTATTATAAAATAAAACTCACTTTTTCACTTTTTCTTTTCTGCATTACTTCCAAAACAACGTTCTTAAAAAACAAAGATGTAGAAGGATGAAAAACTGATAAGTGAATAAGTTTCGCTAACTCAGGAAACAAAGCTAGAAATATTAAAAAGCCAAACATTATCAAGTTAAATGCAATAATGTAAATGCATTCGTAATATTTATATCATCCGTTTCATGCTGTTATTGCTTTCTAAATAGAGATTACTAAGCACCAACGCTATTTTAGAATCCACCATGGATTCCATACTCATTGTAGAATCGGTCAAGAGGTTAAGAATGAAATTCAATGTGTCTGGTTCAAAAATCTCCTGAAAAATCTGGAGATTCTCCAGTTGACAGGAAAGTGTGAGATCCGCCGGATACCACGATTAAAACTTTTATTTTATTTCATTTTTATCTTTTATATCTTTTTTTTATTACTAAGTTATGATGTCAGCATCATAACAACAACATATAGTATGTCATATATAATTTATATGTTTGTAACCGATTATTATATTAATATTATTATATTAATTGATTTATATTGTTATATTATACCAATTATATTGCTAAAATATTGTTTAACTTTGTATAATCAATTGCATCATTATAACTTATGTACTTTTATTAATATATATATTTAATATGTAAACAAAAAAAATCAACGAAACGAAAATTAGCTTCTTTTTTAAAACCCTTTTTCCATCGTTAATTTCTTTTAAAATAAACTTGTTTAAAATATATAAAACGGGTTGGAAAATGTCTTTATGACAAAAAAAAAACAAAAAAGAGCGGACTATAAAAACGGAAGTGAAATAAACATCCGATAACATCAGAGAGACTGGAAGGAAATGAACCTTCTCTTGATGAGGGGAGAGACGGAAAAAAGAGGAGAAAGAGAAGCCAGATAGAACTGTGGACTCGAGGGGGACAGAGATCCTAAAACAAGATTCAAAAACCTGGGCATTCTATTTCCGACTCTTCCGAGACGTCCTATTCTGCCAGGTATGTTGAGTATCTAGAAAGCGATGTTTCAACCCGTTTGCGAATGATAAAATTGATAGGTATAGTTAGTTTCGTTTAAACATAAATCGTTTCTTTGATTTATCCAATTTTTATTCATCTATCCAATTACATTTTGTTTCCTTCTTACAAATAAACATGAGTTTGTATTTAACTAAGCGTAGTAATTGTTCTTTGTATTCGTTCCTTCATTAACCTGGACCCCGTGAGCACTTACTCGTTAAATCCCCCGGGAGCACTTACTCTGCTCAAATCGGCCCGACGATCGCGGATCCCACAAAAGCTTACTACTTGTCCTACCGACGTATTATAAGTTCTTTTCACTAGATTAAGCCATTTTAGACTCAGTAGAGTACTAACAGGTAAGCGGCAGGGCGAAACAAGCTCTACTAAAGGCTTTTCATCCTTCAACTTCAGGATTGTTCCTGTTGAAGGACCTGTTGTTTCAACTTCAGGATTGATCCTGAAGTTGAAGGACGATGATTGACTGTTGGACCTGTACTCCATGAATAAATTTTTCAAAAGATGGGATCCGAGAATCGAATCTGAATATTCTAGGGTGGATTGCGGAAACATTTCCACTCAGCCAATCAAGCCAAACTGCATTTTAAGTTCTGTGACGTAATAAAGTGCTCGCGGTTCTGTGACGTAATAATAGATAATCATTGCATTATCTATTATTAAATCATTATGAAATATCATCTTTGTTACGTATCTATTTTTAGGGCATCGTACTTTCGGATCCTGTGAAGTAACAATGATTCTCAGTTTGCCTGACTTATATGATTCATTTTTTGACAGCTATGAGATTTAAATGGCCAGAGTTATATTTGTATTACAAGAACAGAGTTGAATCAAAATTGAAATTCCGCCATAATTAAAATATCAAATTTCTTAAAAATTTGCCCAGCGAAAGTTGAAATGATAGCTGGAAACTTGATAACAACAGTAGATACTTTTCATAAATAATATAAAGACACGTAAAAATTAAGAATTATTAAAAGAAACTGATATAAAAATTAATTTAATTTGGCAGAAAACAATATAAATTAATTTAATCATAAATTCTGGAATAACTAATAGATTCTTTTATTAGTGTTATTCAAAACTTACTTCCTATTAGAACTCTCCACGATACGAAACGGAAGCCGTTTCTAGCAGTTTTTACGAAATCATTATCGGGATCGTTACAGGAATCAATTTTGATGCCAAAAGCACATCTACCTATCACATCTATAATGTAAGCCGTGAAAAATCTGAAAAACATTCAAACACAACTTGTAAATAAAAGATTTTGTTCAGCAGAAATATTAACTGTATACCAAAGAAAAAAAAAATATGTAAACTTATTAGATTTTTCTCATTGCTGAAGCATTAAAACAAGTTTATTTCACTCATTAACAGAATAAAAAAAATTATTTTTAATTTTTCTTAACTTACTTGTTAACGTCTAACTCTTTCTTGTTTTTGATCTCTTTTTTCAAGTTGTTAATTAGCATCTTGCCGCAATCATTAATTAATTTTGACATCTGAAAATTATGTAATAATTTTTATTTCAATTAAAAAACGCGTATAACTTAATAAATAAACGTATAAAATTAATACCGTTCTCATTTTTCCAGAAGAAAAAGCAGGAGAAATAATATTTCTCAATTCTCTACTTCGTTCTCCTCTTTGAACAAATAGCATCTTGTCAGTAATTGGATCACCAAAACGAAGATCCTAGATTAAATATCATTAAGTTCTACCAATCAACGAATAAAATGGCATTACATGCTTTACCCTTTTCTCGGGAAAAATGTGGAAATTTTTGACTAAAATGTCTTTCAACAATTCTGGATCCGCTATAAACAGAACCGGATTCGCACCTTCGTAAGCCCTGAAATTATGGCATTGATGCTAAGCAAAACGTAAGTTAAAAACATAGCAAGACATTTTCTTACCCAAATATTTTCCCGTATTTTTTGTACCATTTTTGTTCCATTTTTCCTTGATGCTAAAATAACATATTTTTCGTAAAAAGAAATAATAATTATCTAGGATTATACAAATATATAGATATTTACTGAATTTAATTCGAATCTGTGAGATCCTGTGAAAGGTAGAGGAGGAACTTCTGGGATTCCAAAACATTTCCAATAACCGAAATTCCTAGTGAGATATCTAAAACATAAAAAAAAGAGAGATCTTGAATTGCCATAACTATTTCGTTTCAATAGGCAAAACTCCATTATAACTTTAATTTATAACAAATTCAATGATTTTAAAATTGTTTAAAATATATATCACTTATGTAGAATATACTATAAAATTTAGATTTACATATACATGGTACTATGAATAAAACTCCAATAGATAATATTAAAACAATAAAAAATGCTATAAAATTCAGTCGTTTTATGTCCAATAAACACCTCAAAACACATTTATATTGTGAGCTACTTTGTGAACAATAATACTGCAACTGTTAATTAAACAATATATATAAAAGTATTCTAAATAAGATTAATTTTGTTTACAGCCTGTATTAATCAGTGACAAAATATTCTCGTAATGTTGCCTATGTAATACCGGATGATCCAAAAATCACTTGCACCTGCGTGCTGTAATAATAAATAAGAAATAATAAAGTCATACAGTGTATTTAATAAAGGCAATATGGCCGTCATAGGTTCAAAGATATTGATTGTTCCAATCTCATCTCCAGATTATTATCTGTGGGCTGTATTGAAAAACTCTGTTTACAAGAACAATCCCCAATCTCGGCCACAACTATAGGAAGCCATCACCACATTTATCAGCAACATTTCTCCGTTGGAATTGTCACCTGTCTTTTCAAACGTGTCCCAACATGTGGATGCGTGTCTACATACGTCTGGAAACTATTTCCAGCATTTATTGCAGAAAGTACGTTTGTAGTAGTTGTATTTGTATTGTCTTGCCGTATATACAGTGATTTTTGACACCTAGTATACTCGTATAGAAATCAGCGCCGATCTAGAGTGAGGCTAGAGAGGCAGTCGCTTCGGGCGAAAATTATGAAGGGGCGTGAAAATGAAGTTTCAATTTCACACAAAGCTTAATTATATTTATCTTGAAAATATTTCCTGCTGTAGAGTCGGTCTTTAAAGACATAATAATGTATTTATCTAACGATAATATTTATCAAGGAAGAGAGAAACCAATTTAATGATTTTGCCTAGTTGAAAGCAAGATAATTTAAACTATAGTTCATATTTATTATATTAAATAGAGTTCATTTTTATTATATCTATTATAGATGTATTTTTTGGTAGTATTTTGTTAACTATTGTTGCTTTGAAAAAAAAGCGAATAAAGGTTTTTTTGTTTCTCAGTAACTATGTATCTAATGTCATTAGATTGCTGGTTCCAATGTATTATATATATTTATATATTAATTCCCGTAATTGAAGAGGAGAGAGGGCACCATTTTCTAATACTCCCTCAGGTGATATAATATCTATATCCGCCGCAGACCGGTATAGATTATGTCACCTGCCGCAAATGTAAGGTTTTTTTGGTCAGCAGATGACGCCACTTTCCACTCAGTTAGAGTAGTAATTGGAGGGGCGAAACAAGCCCTTCCACATGCTGCCCACCCCTGCGGAAGGATCATCCGGATTGTGAAAGACAGGGATCGACGGGCCGGGCCTGGACCTCATGACAAATATTTTCAAGGGGTGGAACCGAGACTCGAACCCGGCATCCAGAGTGGAAAGCCGAAGCGTTTCCACGTGGCCAATCCGGCCGACCCAAATGTAAGGTTAGTTAAGCCATCAAATCGCACGAGAGATATTCTATATCTGGCGACGGTCAATTATAGAGCCCATCACAGGCTGACAACACTCATGATGGGATCACTGGATGGTTGAAAGATGAGGTTCAACGGGCTGAGACCGGACCCCTACTGAAAAATTAGAGGTGTGGGACCCGGCTTTGAACCCAGTTCAGGATGGTAAGTAGTAATTTTACCACATGGCCATCCGGCCGGATAGAAAGGTAAGAGTTCGATTGTTAACTTCAATGCTAAATGTTGCACAATATCTTGTAAATCTGTATATACTGGTCGAATACAGTTAAAAGTATAAATTTCCTACTTTTCAAAACATTTGAAAATTATTATTACATTCTAATGTTGATTTTATCATGCAAAAAAGTTAATGACTTTATATGATTAAAATATTTATCAGATAATAAAATTAGTCAATGATTTTTGAATCAAAGTGCAGTTGTTTAAAGTTTATTCTGTTTAAGATGAGATATGAATGAAACAAAACATTTTTCATATATTAAATTACTTTAATAAACTTCTTATGTTTAAGACGTGTATGCATTTAAAATAACAAAATTTTATTATTTTCTCATATATTCGTTAAAATTAAATATAAGATAAAGTGAAATATATGTAATAATAGAGTTTAAAATCCGAAGTAAAAAGTGAAAAATTCGAAAGCTTAATTGCTATTTCAAATTTCAAACAAATAATGTTATAATCTATAAAAACTCTTTGAATTTAAGGCAATATTTACGTGTGAATTTAGAGATCTTTCACAACAAAATCGTTTTTGTAGCAATTAGTAATAAGTAATAATTATCAACGAATGGTTAGTGCTTAGTTTGATAAGAACAAACCTGTACAGGAACTGAGTTTATTGTCACCTAAAATTAATTAATTTCAGGTTATATTACATTAAAACTAGTCTTAAGCTAATCCATTCGATCTAGGTAATGAAGAATGTAGTAAGTTAAGTTGGCAGAATCTCCCATAATCTTACTCACCACTTGATAAAAGATGTTCCTTTTTTTCTTAATAGTGCATTAACAGATATTTTTTCTTTCTTTCTGTATGCTTCAAAGAATACAGAAAGAAAACAAAATGTCTATCAATCCACTATAACATTACTTAGTAACCACTCGGTTGGGAAACAACTTAAAAGTTGTTTTTCAACCGAGTGGTTACTAAGCAGCGGGGGCATTCCAATGACAAACACGCACTGTCATACCACTGATGGCATCAGCCGTCAAGTGAAGGTTTTGTTGTGAAGAGCCAAGCTTGAATTCCTCCTGAAAAAATTCTTGGAGAACACCTCCAAGAATTTTTTTACGAAATGTATCCGAGAATTGAATCCGGTTGTCCAGACGGTTAACGAACATTTAACTACAATTGGCTAAATTGGTCGCGTGGAGACGCTTCGGCTTTCCAATCCTGTATACTTACAAATCATTAACTGAATACATCAACAACATCTATTTATTCATCAGAATCTACTTGTAATTTTTCTGAAAATAATATACAGGATGTTTCAAAAAGAATCATCGGATTTCAAAAGCATATAAATTTTTTATTTTCAAACCAGGAACTTGGAATTGCTTTTAAAATACACAACTAAACATGAATTTTTACATAAAATCTTCATAAGTGCTCAGTTTCTCTAAAAAACGGTGTATGGTCCGTAATTCTTTTTGACTAACACTGTCACATTAATGCCGTACTTAGAAATGCTAGAGAACTGACTTTTCCCACAGTTACAGCTTGATTCCAATGACTTCATTTTTCAACAAGATGGAGTTCTGTGCATGAACTGCGAAATCGGATTACAGCAGCAGTGGTAGCAGTGATTCCAGACATACTCGCAATCTGTATGGGACGAATTGTCCTACCCTATAGACATATGCCTAGCATCTGAAGGGGGACACATTGAGCACTTGTGAACATTTTCTGTAAAAATTCATGTTTAGCCGTGTATTTTAAAAGCAATTCCTGGTTTGATAAATAAAAAATTTATACATTTTTAAAATCGGATGATTCTTTTTGAAATACCCTGTATTAATAATAGATTTTTATTAAATCTAATTAATGAATTATGACATTTCTTATGGATTAAGGTCTCAATTTTTTCTTTGATGAATACATTCTTTAAACATAAGAGATATGTAAATCGATAAAAAAATTTCACAGATTTGTTTCCTGATTCAATGGCTTGCTGCGCTTGTGTTTTTAGGATACTTCTCCCGCTAATTAGAAACATTAAATAATTAACGAAATGCATATATTTAAGTATTATTTATTTAAAAATATATATAAATTTACTTATCATTCATAAATCCATAATATGACAATACATTTACTACAATTAGCATCTTTATCCATTCTACTCGTCAGTTACGGAAGTTGATATAAAACAGCCAAATATTATTCATCAAAATATTTTAGTTATATTGTTTAAGATTAATTATGTAATAAAATATTAAAAGAAAAAGAAATTTGTCGTCTTTTATGCATAAAAATAATTTTAATCGCAAATAAATTTAATTGCATAATTCTTACAAATACGAAGCCACAAGAATCCCTGCAGGAATCAAAACATAACGAATAATATAAAAAAATTCAGCCATTTTGTGTTGAAAGACAAAGTATCAAGTACATTTTATAAATTTCTTATCAACTTCGATAAAATTATTTAGATAAGAATTAGTTATCTTATTCTAATCTTATTCTTACAATTTTGTTTTTGTGATGTAATAAATATATAGAAAAAATATATTATATATGTATATATGTGTATATATATATATATATATGCTAATTTATTCATAAAAGGAAAACTACAATCATATAATATAAAGTATATAGAAATGATGTATATACAGGAAAAAACAATCAAAAATATCTAATATCTAAAAAATAAGCAAAATACACTACAAGAAATTAGGATACTTGATAAAATTTAGATATGGCTACTTGATCGACGATTTAAGAAAATAAAAGTAACATCAACGATACTAGTCGCCATCTAAGTTTTAACAATTATCTTAATTTCTTAGTGCTGTACTTGGCTTATTTTTTACATATCGGTATTAGATGTTTTCGATTGGATATCATCTATCTTTTAGATGAAAACTATTTTTCTGTAAGAGACATTCTAACAATATATTATTAAATATCCTCTTTATTTTTAATCCGATTGAATCGAAATTTTTAGGAAATATTTAGTAAAATATGAAGAAATTATCCAAATTTCGAACAAATTTGGAACGTTTTTGTTACTTTTGTGATAATTTGCATTTTTAATTTATCACATAAGTGAAGTTAAAATTTGTTTCTATATCTTTCAAAATCTCAGAAGCCAAAATTTGTATTTGTATGTAAATTTGTGAACATCTCAAGGATTCGAAAGCAAAACAATCACAAAATTCATATTAAAGAAAACAAACGCAGAATCTTTTTAAGTTATCACAAATGTTTGAACTGATGTCCATTCTAATCCAAGCAATGCTGGTAATGTGATTCAATGGAATTATAAACATCAGAAATGTTTTCATTTGGTATCTGTGCACATTCCCTTTCAATGGCTGCTTTTAATTCATACATTAGTGTCAATTTTGTGCCATAAACCTTATCTTTGATGTGTTTCTATTAAAAAAGTCCAGTGGAATGAGATTGAACGTGGGGAATAGTCAAAGCTATTTCTTCGTCCAATCCATCTATTCGGCAGATTTTCTAAAACGTTTTAGGGTTAACACCCACGAACGTTTTTTGGACCGCTTAACCGCGACGGGCATTTAACCGCTTTTACGTATCACCTAGATTTCAATGGGAGCGAGCCGGACGGGCGCAGAAAAACCGTAACATGCTCTATTTTCAAGGCGGCGAGATAGTCGCTCTTCAGAATAGAACAAATACAAACACGTGGGAGAGCGCACATGGACGGTTTAACAACCGCTTCAATAGCTTTCTCATTCGTCATTATTTCATAGCTTTCTCTCACTTTTTAGGCATCATTATTTCTGTTTTAATCATTTATTTGTATATCATTTCTCATATTTGTGCTTGTATATGTGATATCAGAATATATCATGTATAACATTCGTCAAATGAATTCTTTGATATTCTAAAATATCTAAAACAATTTTTAGGACACAAACACAAATCATTGAATAAATTCTGGAATTGTCTTTTCAACATTCGTTGGCTTAATGATGGATTCACTCAGATCTTTTCTTTTTTGTCTACGCCGTTTTCTTACCAGCAGTATTTTAACCGCCAAACAGCAAAAGTGAGTGTATTTTGCAAGGGAGCAGCGGTATTTTAACCACTCATGCGCCCACTTGACATTTCAAGCGATCAAACAACCGCTCGATGAGAAAAACCATTCGTGCGCGCTAGCCCTAACTCTCCAGTCAAGATCATCATTGAAGGTGTAGACCAGTAGTTTTCAATCGCCGTTCCGCGGAACACTGGTGTTCCGCCAATCTATTCAAGGTGTTCCGCGAAATAATTTATTAAATAATTAAGTATTAAATATTCAATAATCAGAATATTTTAATGAAAACAATTTTGCAATAAATTGAACAACTTGGCAACACGTCTATTTGTTCTACTCCTACCCACCCCAATGATTTTTAGTTGTCGGCCGGATTGGCCGCGTGGAAACGCTTCGGCTTTCCACTCTGGAGGACCCGGGTTCGAGTCTCGGGTCCCAC